>JAOWAR010030354.1:0-13530 GCA_028571005.1 Clathrina lutea
TCGCCGTGAAGAACACCTGGGAACTGGCTTTCTCGTCTGACTATTCTTTTCTCCTTGAGTCAAGGCTACGCATTGGCCCACTAGCACCTCCCACACTCGTAATACTCACAATTTGTACATGCATGCAGCAACACATCGGTACCTAGAGCCCAAGCAGTACTCGCTCACCATAGTTACTCACGCACGCAGTAGACACCGACAGATCATACCATGCACGCAGTAGAAACTGACTCCAGCGAAATGCACATTTTTATCACCTTAGATAGCAACTGTAACACCTTGCACCCACAAGCGGACAATGCACACTTTCCCTATAAAACACACAGCTAGTCCTGGCTCAGCACCAGATGAACTGATGATGGCGTTGACGTCAAAAAGTCTTCTCATTTAACACCATCCTTTTCGTTCCTCACTTCACGTCCAAAGAACTACTGTTCTTAACCTCGTTTGAGTCTGTCTGGCTTTCTGTCTAGGATAAGAAAGCTGATCCCCCTGCGTATCACACAAGTTAGTAATAATTATAACGTTTCAAACCTAACGGTTCTTCATCAGAACAACACTGGACAAGACTCTAACAAAGAAATACATGTAAGCAGGGTGTGAATCTTTAGTGCAACAAGCAGATCTTGCAACAAGCAGATCTTATTTGGCTTTCTGTCTGTCTGTCTGTCTCTTTTTCTGCCTGTCTGTCTGTCTGTTCTTCTGTCTGTCTGTCTGTTTATTTTTCTGTCTGTCTGTCTGCCTGTCTGTCTGTCTGTCTGTCTTGCTTTCTGTTTTTCTGTCTGTCTCTCTTTCTGTCTATGTGTCTGTGTGTCTCCCTTTTTCTGTCTGTGTGTGTCTGTCTTTCTGTCTTTCTCTCTTTCTGTCTGTCTGTCTGTCTGTCTGTCTGTCTGTCTGTCTTTCTGTCTGCCTCTCTGTCCCTCTATCTTTCTGTGTGTGTGTGCATGTGTGCATGTGCCCGTGTGCGCACGTGCGCGTGTGCTCGCGAGCATGCGCGTGCACATGTGCGTGCGTACGGGTGTGCGTGCGTGCATACCTGTGCGAGTGCGCGTGTGTGCGCGTGCGTGTGTGCTCCGCGTGTGTGTGTGCGAGCGTGCGTGTGTGCGCGAGCGTGCGTGTGTGCGCGTGTGCGTGTGTGCGAGTGCGTGTGTGCGCGTGTGCGTGTGTGCGCGTGCGTGTGTGCGGGCGCATGCGTGTGTGCGAGCACTGCGCGTGTGTGCGTGCGTGTGTGTGTGTGTGCGCGCGCTTGCGTGTGTGGGATTGTGCGTGCGTGCATGCGTGCGCGCGAGGGTGCACAGTGCGCACGTGTGTGCGCGTGCGTGTGTGCGCGTGCGTGCGTGTGTGCGTGCGTGCGTGTGTGTGGTCGTCCGTGTGGGTGGTCGTGCGTGTGTGTGCGCGAGTGCGTGTGTGTGTGTGCGCGCCTGTGTGTGCGCGTATGCGTGTGTGTGTGTGTGCGCGTGTGCGTGTGTGTGCTTGTGCGTGTGTGTGTGTGTGTGTGTGTCTGTCTGTCTGTCTGTCTGCCTTTCAGCTAGAAACTTGTTGTATCGAAAAAGAAAAGGGCAAAAAAGGGAAAACGTCTTCCCCAAACCTTTTTTCCATTTTTCATCTTCTGTTTTCTTTCTGTATGTCTCTCTCTCTCTCTCTGTCTTTCTGTATCTCTGATTCTGTCTTATTCTGTCTCTCTCTCGCACTCTCACCCTCTCTGTGTCTCTGTCTCTTTGTCTCTCTCTCTCTCTGTCTCTTTCTCTCTCTCTTACTGCCCATCTTTCTCTCCTTTATCTTTCCTGCACCTCTCTCCTACACGATTTGCCTCAGGCACGCTCACTCTTCTTGACCGACTCTCCCTCTCTCTCTTCCTCTCTCCCTCTCTCTTCCTCTCTCCCTCTCTCTCTCCCTCTCTCCCTCTCTCCCTCTCTCTCTTTCTGCCAACCCCTCCCTTTGTCTTTCCCTCTCTCTTTCTTTCTCTCTCCGACTCAGTTTCTCTCTCTCTCCCTCTAACTTTCTCTTTCTCTCTCTCCCTCTTTCTCTCTATCTCTATGTCTCTTGCCAGCTCTCTCTTTCTCTCTCTCTTTCTCTCTCTCTTTCTCTCCCTCTCCCTCCTCCTTTCTCTCTCCCTCCTTCTTTCTCTCTGTCATTTTCTCTTTCTCCCTCTCTCTTGTTCTCTCTCCCCCATCTCTCTCCCTCTCTCTTTCTCTTTCTCTCTCTCTCTCTCTCTCTCTCTGTCCTCTTTCCCTCTCTCTCTCTCCCCCTCTCTTTCTCGCTCTCTCCCTCTCAGTTGTTTCTCTCCGTCTCTCTTTCTCCCTCTTTGTCCCTCTCTTCTCCCCCTTCTCTCTCTTTTCTTCTGCCTCTCTCCCTCTCATTTTCTCTTTCTCTCCCTCTCTCCGTTTCTCTTCCTTTTTCTCTCTCTCCCTCTCTCTTTGTCTCTTTCTCTCTCCTTCTCTCTTTCTCTCTGAAAAATGTTTTTATGCCACAAGAATGACCAAAATGTGAAAGAAATAAAAAGACATGGTGAGAGTCTGAGCAGAAGAGGAGAAAGCCCAACAACTCGAAGAAAGAACTTTGGAATGTACAACACTGAATTCAGACCATAGGGAATGAAATATGGAGAAGTAGCAGGGAGTGTTAAACAGGAAAGACGTTACTGTGAAGAAAATGTTATGTAGAAACAGACGTAGAACTTTCAGCCAAGGCTGAGGCCTGTAGTTCAGGGCCTCTAACGCAGCAGCGTGAGCCACGGAGCGCCATGATGGCTGATCTCGGCAAGGCAAAGAACGGACGGCAATGTATCCAATTCAGCATAGCGGAATATGGCATGTTGGCTTTCTGAGCTAAAAGGTTTGCCATCCGATGGAGTCTGCTTGAATGTAATCGCACACAGAGGTGCCATTCCACCAGCCGTTGAAAAGGCAAGCAGAATGAAGCTTGCTCCCTCAATTTCCTGCGCACGCTGTGCATAGTCTTGGCGCTTGCTGCTTTCGCATTTCTCGTATTGGCTCGCAAGCGACACTGTCCGGGCTGAAGGTGCATTCGGGTGGAACACTCTAACTTCCAACAGTGTGCGGGAAAACAGGTTGCCAAAGAATTCACTTGCGTGAATATCCAGCCGGGCTTTGTCAGCCTTGATGGCTGAACATCCATGAAGCTGCTCTACAGGCAGAGGTTGCAGTCTGGGCTCGAGCTCCACATCATGGCAGACTTCACTAAGGAAGCTTGCCGATAGATTTCACACTTAATTGTGGTGAATAATAAAGTGGCCACCAGTTGCACATGAGATAGCGTTGCCTATGGCCCAGAAGGGCTGACGGCAGGAGCATTGGGTTGGCAAGTGATCCAGTTTCTCTCCCTCTCTCTCTCTTTCTCTCTCTCCCTCTTTCTTTCCCTCTCTCTTTCTTTCTCTCTTTCTCTCTCTCGCTCTCTCGCTTTCTCCCTCTCTCTTTCTCTCTCTCTCCCTATCTCTTTCTCTCTCTCCCTCGTTCTTTCTCTCTCTCTCTTTCCCTCTCGATCTCTTTCTCTCTTTCTCTCTCTCTCTTTCTACCTCTCCCTTTCTCTTTCCCTCTTTCCCTCTCTCTCTTTCCCTCTTTCCCTCCGTCTCTTTTCCCCTCTCCCTCTCTCTTTCCCTCTCTCCCTCTCTCTTTCCCTCTCTCCCTCTCTCTTTCTTTCACTCTCTCTCCCTCCCTCTGTCTTTCTCTTTACTTCCCTCTCTCTTTCTCTTTCTGTCCCACTCTCTTTCTCAGAACGAACAAATGTATCAATATACTGACCAGGGTTTTTGGCGGTGGGGGTGGGGGTTTGGGACTATTGTTACCTCTGTTTCCTCATTGTAAGACTTAAAATATTGAAACATTGTAACATTTGAAGCAATGAGCTCCTATGTCCTGTTTTTTTTTTGTTTCTTCGTTATGTCATCTTATTGGTTTATCATTTATCGTGGGTGATCAGGAGTGACCGCCGCCATGACTCGACAGACATCTTGTTATTGCGTGTACACATCTGGCGGTGCATGCTACCTTATTTTGTTACTATAGCAACTATCGCCACCTTTTTGTAGTAGTTGTGCTTCTTTGCTAGTCTTGCTTTGCTCTTGACCGCACATGCTTTGCCTTTTCTTCGATTCGATTCGAGGAAGAAAATATTCCAATCAAACATTTCTGGTAGCAGAGGATGGTTATTCTGATTGTGACGGAGGAGGTCTGAGCTGATCATGGACGACACTAAGCATAGCATCGAGGACCAGGCAGAGAAAGATGAGTGACCAGACATTATCAATCCTGATCAGACTGGCATGGATTTGAGTCGATTTGGAGAAAGAACTGCCCAGCTTACGCTAATACGACGAGCGAAAACTACCGAGAAGCGCACCTTTACGACAGCAAGGCGGACACTCCTCATCGCCATCAGCAAAGGCTACACGGGCAACGAAATAGATACACTCTGCGGGGAATTGGACGAGTTCTTCGACAGAGCGATTCAAGCTATTGAAAATTTCGCTGCGACATTTCCTCCGGGCAGCGACGAGGCAGGAAAAGTAAATGGCGAGCCTGCGACGATCGAATAGGAGTTTGCAACCGCCCACGATCACAAGAGCACTTCACAGGGATGCAACATACAAACAGGGTGTTTTCTTTTCCTAACTGGCAGCAAAGTGTGGAGAACACCTCATTTCCTAACTGGCAGCAAAACGGGAAAATGTTTCCTAACTGGCAGCAAAGTTGGGAAAACACCTCCTTTTCTTAACTGATCGTCTCTTCAGTGACTTTTTTTCCTCACGCCTGTGCTTCCTGATGACCTTTTTGGTCTACTTTCTAGTCACTTTTTGGAGGGTCCCAAGATCAAGAAAACACCTCAAGTTTCCTAACTGAGGTGTAGACTACCTTGAAAACACCTCCTAGGGAAAACATCTTCGTGAGGTGCTCCTGCACGATCGTGCCGCTGAAGTTCTCCTGGGACAGCCTCCGCAACAAGCTGCCACACGCGGGCGGCCGGTCGACTACGCTGTATCATGGCCGTCCGAACACAAGCCAATCGGACACAGCGTTAGAGAGCTCAGGAAGCTCTGCCGTAACGGACAGTGAAGGTGAGCAACCTCGACAATTGCTATTTATAAACGACAAAAGACGTGCTACAAAAGAATCTCCAGATCGACATTAATCGAGAATTGCAGCTGCAGCACATGACTTCAGCAGCCCCCAGCATGCGCATTCCGTTTCAACTGTGGCCAGGCCATCCGTCTTCTGCCTCGGCTCTGGCGCCACTGCAACATCGTCTGCATGTGCGCCAGCAGATTTTCAACTGAGCTCGCATCCGGTCAATGTCGGGGCGGATCTGCATCAACAATCTGTATCAATCTGTATGAACAATTGAAGAGTCACGATACCCTCCTTCTGCGGCGACAAATGCGCCAACACGACGTGGAAGTCCGCATTCACGGCCTGCATTGATCAGGCACCAGCAACAGTATAAGTTCCTGCAGCTACGACAGTACCTGCGTGGCGAAATCCTGAGAGCAATCGAGGGCCTTGGTCATTTTGCGGCTGCGTACGATGCAGCCAAGGCAAGGCTGAATTGAGAGGAAGCTCAGCGGGGAAAGACGGAGGGTTGCAGCTTTCGTGGAAGAGCTGCATTACTTTCCAGCGGTACAGATAGGCAACGTGGCAGAACTCGAGTGTCTTGCTGATCTTCTGGACGTGGCGGCGGTGAATTGGAAGGACGCTGGCCGAGAAGCAGAGTTGCGCAGCGGCACCGTGGTGAGTGTGAATCAGCGAAAGCTGCCTGACACTGTGCTCCCACAGCACCATCGCTGGGTGCACAAGAACAGCCGTTCAGACTGTGTCAAGACGTCTAGACAATGAGTGAGCAGAGAAGCTGAGTTTCAAGCCATCACAGCTGAGACTGTCCGTGGGCTCAGTGACCTAGCAAACCCACCAGGCTGAACATCGAACAAGACAAGCCACACGAATTGAAATAAATGTACCTTCCTCACACCAACAGGCTCGACACAGCGGGCAACATGGAGTGTGGAACTGCCCCGACTTCTAAAGCAAGGCACTGGATAAACGGTGGGAGATCACCAAGCAAGCCTGGCTCTGTTTCCAATGTCTGGGCTCGAGCCACAACGGTAGTCATTGCCGGCGGTTGAGGCCGTGTGGTATATCAGGATGCACCAAGACACACACCGGTTCCTACATCGAGAACACGCCACAACAACACCTGACACTATGAGACCAGCTGCGGGCATGGTGGGGGTGTCGCAACGCCTGAAAAACCATGACTGCGTACTCTGAACTGATCCTGGTTGGACTGAGGACTGTACCAGTGGTTCTGAGCAACGGCAGAAAAAGAGTGCAGGTCAATGATGAACTGGACGACAGAAGCACGCAAAACTACCTGAACACAACGGTTGCTGAAGGATGTGGCCTTCATGCTGAGCACCATGAGATCACTGTAAGTACTATAAACGGACAGACCAGGACGCTATGAATGATGCCAGTTACACTACAGTTGCAAAGCCTGGACGGCAATTGTAAAACGACGATCCACGCAAAAACCGCCGACCGGGTCACAGGCGACTTGCAGGTGGTCAACTGGGAGCTGCACGGGCCACAGTGGCAGCACCAGCGCCATATCGAATTTCCATGTTTGGGCAAGCGGACCCATGTTGATCTGCTAGTTGGACTGGACCATGCTGATCTTCACAGTTCGCTTGGGGAAGTCAATTGCCCGCTTGACGCTGCTCGGGTAGACATTTGTCAGCCCGTTCTCGCCAGCTGCACAATCATGACAGTTCGCTGGCTTCGAACCAACCTTCTTCCTCCATCGCCAGCATGACAGTGAACTCGACCATCTTGTGTTGCGTCTGTGGGCCATCAACGAGCCACGGACCGAGCGATTGCTGTCTATGGATGAAGAACTCGCCACTAAAGCATTGGAGTCCTCACTACAAAACACGGGGTAGGGCTACGAGGTTGGCGTACCGTGGAGAACTGCGTCCAGTACAGCTACCCGACAGTAATGGTACAGCTCTGCAGTGTCTTCAGCAGACTGAGCAACGGATACGACGCACCCCTGAGACCAGCAAGGCCTACAACAAGGTCATTCAGAATTACCTGGTGGAGGGCTACGTCAAAAAGCTGGAGGACACGTTAGCGACTGATCGTGATTGCTGGTACCGCCCCCACTTCGCAGGTGGTGCGTCACGACTAGGCAACCACAGAAACTAGAATCGTGTTCGATGCTTTGGCCACAACAAGTAGTGTCCTAGAATTGCTTGATTTATCCGGGACCAAAACTTCAGTGCAGTCTATAGAGGATCCTTGTGCGCTTCCACCTAGAACCAGTGGCACTGGCCTGTGATGTTACGGAGATGTACCTTCAAGTCGGTCTGTGGAAGGAAGACTGCCCGTTTCATCGTTTGCTATGGCGAGATCTTGACACTGACAGAACCCCCAACGTCTATGAATTCCAGCGTATGGTGTTCGGTGTCAATGCATCACCATTCCTGGCGCAATTTATCATGCAGCAACACACATGCCAGCACCTTGGCACACTACCTCTTGCCGCAGAGGCCGCGGTGAACTCAACGACAAGATGACGATCGTCGCCGATGACAAGACTGCCAGTTCGTTCTACCATCAGCTCATCATGCTGTGGCAGGGAGCGGGTGTCCACGCACGCAAGTGCGTGTCTAACTCGACCACGGTGTAAAAGAACATTCCTTCGGGCAGACGTCGCCAGAAATGACCGTACTTAGACCGGCAATGCCAAACCGTCGCAAAAAATCATTTTCTAATTAAATTTTACGAAGCATCCATGCCTACCGAAAAATGGCACCATGGCCGTGCATGCGTGAACGATATCGCAACCGCAACTGCGCCTCGTGAGACCACCACGATCATTCCTTCCAAGCATGTCGATGGTCAGGCTACGTGCACATGCCACAGTACTGTGTATACTGTACCATGCCAGTGTACGTGGGCTTCACTCGTTGAAAAACGCATTGACATCACCATTTCTGTGTTGTCATGATACCTGAAGCATGCGCAATCATCGCCAAAATGTCAAAGAAAAACTCTGCTGATGCTCCTTGCTATGGTGAGCTTGCGCCTGAGAGATACAAGAAGAGAAGGAGACGCTTCCAAAATGTTGCGACCCATGGAGAGAGAAGAGCGCAATGGCAGTCGAAATGGGTGCTTTAAGTCGTTGATTCGCGGAAAATGAGTACTTCTTTTGTACAGAGGCGTAATCGTTCATTTGAAGCTCACTGCTCATGTAAGCCGTACGTCTTTGGTGATTTGCGATGCGTACAGGAGCAGTGGAGAAAATCTCACTGCGAAAAGGAGCAAGTAGGCCTGTTGGAGGAGATTTCTGCAGCCTTATTGGACTGGGCTTCTGGGAACGGTAAGGTGTTCAAACGGAAAACGAGGCTTCTGTGTCATGTACAGTGAAGGAAGAAGTGTCTGCCAGGATCGATATGCTACCTGTTTCACTCGCCGCCTTTGGTATTAGCTTATCCTTGTTGAGGGAGCGCAGAAAAGAACACAAACTGAAGAAGTGTTTAAGAACGTAATGACGATGGTGTGCTTGTGCAGCCGATAAAAAAGAAAAAAATCGCCGGCCGCATGTATGGGTTTGCAATGGCATTTCTGGCGACGCATGCAGAACGATTTGCGATCACCGACAGCGAGCTTCCATCTGTGAAGACACTCGGAGTCCTCTGGCAAGCTGCTGAGGACGCCTTCACCTTCTAGCACAGCAGCTGTGCACCTGTGATGACCATTACGAAGTGAGCGTTCCTGAAGAGGATCACCACCCTTTTCGACCTGTTGGGGTTCGTAACTTTGTTCACTGCTCGAGCCAAGATTCTTTTCCAATGGATGTGGCTAGCAGGCTACGACTGGGATGAGCCTGCACACGATGATCTTCGTCACCATTCTAAATGGTGGCTTGACGAGCTGCCCGACTGGACACACGTGCAGGTACCCCGGTGCCTTCGTCTGGTGGGACAGGCTAAACCTATGTCCTGATTAAGCTTCATGTTTTCTGTGACGCTTGGGAGGAAGCGTACGGCAGCGTCAGCTACCAATCGCAGGAGTACCCCTACGGGACTGTTTCTTGTCGGTTGGTGAACTCCAAAGCATGGGTCGTTTTGCGACGGCCACCAGCATTCGAAGGTTGGAGCTGATGGGAGCGGTTGGTGCTCTCCACTTTGCCGAGTCTGTCGTTGAGCCACTCCAAATCAACCTTCACACTGTGCAGTTCTGGACCGACAGCCAAAACGTCATCGGCTAGCTACGTAACGCCAGCTGACATTTTAAATCGTTTGTTGCCACCCGTGTTGTTGAGATCCACAACGTAACAACAGCTTCACAATGGCACTATGTACAGACAGATATCAACCCGGCTGATCTCCTGACTCAGGGCCTGACAACCATTCAGCTGGCTGACTCCAGATAGTGGTGGAGCGGACTATCCTTTCTCATCACTCAGACACCGCTTTAGTTCCTTGGTACATCACGGAGGACAGGGAGAGAAAGAAGCGGCTTCATAGTCATCTGGCTTTTCCACAACAGCGCAGGACAGTTGCCAGGCTGGAGCCCACACGCTACTCCAGTCGGTCCCGACTCGTCCCAGGGACAGCTTGGGTCGTACGATTCTTGCTCAAGTGCTTGTCCCTGGCACATCACACCACCGTTCCGCTCACGAAGGACTCGCTGACGCTGAGCTGTCGATCATTCGACAAACACAATGGCAGGCATTTCAGAGCGAGATCACCGACTTGGAATGCTTATGCCCAGTCCATTGCAACTCAAAGTTAGCCAGTTTACACCCGAAGCTTTATAATGATGGAGTACTTCGTGCTCAAGGTCGGCTTGAGTTCATAGAGGAACTGACGCACGACACAAAGCATCCAATTATCCTCCCCACACAGAGTTGGGTCACAAAAGCTCATCGTCTAGCAGCAGCATGAACAGCTTCACTACATTGGCGGTACCAACCATGTCTTGGCCGCACTGTCCGGTCGCTTTAGGATCATATCCGCTCTAGAAGCCATTCATGAGTGGGAGCGGGAATGCAATCTGTGTCGTTGGCGCAAGGCCCGTACTGCTCAACAGCTCATGTCACGCTTTCCTGCAGACCGAGTGACTGCCTCCATACGAGCGTTCACGACGAGCAGTGCGGATTTCGCTGGCCCGTTTCTCACAGTGCAGGGTCAAGGTCGTGTAAAGCAACAACGCTACGTGTGCATGTTTACATGCCTGGCGACTCGTGCAGGCCATCTAGAGTTAGCCTTTAATCTGAGCACTGACAGTTTCCTGAATGTGTTCTTTCGCATGGCCAATCGCTGACGTCTTCCCGAGGGGATTATGTCAGACAATGGAACAAATTTCATAGGTGCAGAGCGTGAACTTCGGGAGCTGGTCCATGCTCTCAATGCTGACGCCATGAGGAACTGATCTGTCAACAAGGGTGTGAAGTGGCATTTCAACCTGCCAGGAGACCCTCATTTCGGAGGGGTACACGAGAACCTTGTGAAGAGTGTGAAATGTGCCCTCTACGCAGTTCTGTCCTATGCTGACATCACCGATGAAATGCTTCTCTCGGGCTAAACCGAAGTTGAAGCGCTGCTGAATTCACGACCACTCATGTACCAGTCTGCCCATCCGGCAGATGATATTCCATTGACTCCGAACCAATTTCTCCATTGTCAGCTTGGAGGAGAAGTCGGCACCACGAACGGTCAGTGAAGTTGCATTTAATCGAAGACGTCGGTGGCGACAAGTGCAAGAGTTTCTCCAGCATTTCTGGCAGCGCTGGCTGTGAGAGTGGCTTCCGCCGTTAGCAGCATGACCGAAGTGGAGACAACAGCGGCAAAACATTGGTGTCAGAGGCATCGCCCTCATTGCTGGAGAGAACAGTCCGAGAGGAGAATGGCCAATGGCACGGGTAGTCGACATACTTCTGGGTTGTGATAGGCAGACTCGAGTAGTGAAAGTGCAGCTTGGAGATCGCATACTGGTTCACTCAATTACAAAGCTATGCCCATTGGGACTCTGAACTGATTTGACGATTCTACTGCTTGCACCAATGGTAGTTTGCTTTAGTTGATTAGATAGCGGAGTGCTATGAAGGAGGGGGGCATGATCAGGAGAGACTGCCGCCATGACTCGACAGACATCTGGATGTCTAGGTGTTCTAGTTATTGCGTGTACACATCTGGTAGTGTATGTTGCCTTATTTTGTTACTATAGCATTTATCGCCATTTTTGTAGTAATTGTCTTTCTTTGCTAGTCTTGCTTTGCTCTTGACCGCATATGCTTTGCCTTTTCTTTGACTTTGATTCGAGGGAGAAAAGATTTCCAACCAAACAGTGGGAACCTTTTATTCCTTGTCATTTCAGGTGCGGCTGCCCTTAGCAACCAGTTTGCTGTTGAGAATGAACCAATGGGCTTGGTGCAGTCAGGAGTGGTTGCAAGTTGTGAAAGGTTCGTCTGTGTGTGTTCATCTAGCTTTGTCCTTGCACATCATAGAAGTGTTCTGCTTACTTCAAGTTTACTTGATATGCTGAGGGCAAGCTTTTCTTGCTTGCCCTTCTTTGTGCTCATTGTTCAGGGAAACAGGTATCTCATTCAGGGATACCAGCTTACAGCGATCGTCACGCATCTTTCTCGAGGTCTCGCGTAAGTTCAGCTCACACTGGCGGGAAATTGTCAATCAGCTTCTCGGCCAAGGAGCTGATCAGAGACTCGTGCAGGCTTGTCACAATGTTCCCAAAGAGTTTCTGGACCAAAGGTTGCTTGGCGATGGCTTGGATCAGTGGTCGCGCGAGGTGGACAACCCAACTGGGGCTGGCCTGTACAACGCGCTGAGCCTGGCTGGCTGCACTGAGGAGGAGCTGGATAGTTTGAAGAGGCCACTGAAGGTGTGTGTGTGTGTGTGTGTGTGTGAGAGAGAGAGAGAGAGAGGGAGCGAGGGATATTGAAGGAGAGAAGGAAGTATGGGGCGCTTGCGTCTCAATATTAGATTTAAAGGAATGTTAGACTTGAGGCAAAGGTGTAACTTGTGAACATGAAAAATAGAAATCACAAGAGCAGAATGCCGATTTTTTGTGTGTATGTGTTTACAAAGAGAAGAACGTTCAATTATTGTTTGGCTCTTTCGAATCGAGGCTGAAGAATGGAAACCAGGACACAAGGCCAGGCAGAAAAACAAATGAAAAGAAAGAAAGGAAAAAGAATAAACTGTGTGTGGCACTAGAAATGAATTTATCACTCTTTTGCATAAACCGTAGTGTTTCATCAGTCTTCGGCATGAGCTATAATATTACTAAAGGGGTGTGAGCTTTATACTCTCAGGCGGGGAACTACAATAACTGGAAGAAAATCTCTATCTACACCCGCGAACGTGAGAGAGAGAGAGAGAAAGAATGAAAGAAAAAATTGGTGGGTGAACCGGGAATCGAACCCGGGTGGTTGGATTTGCGCTCCATTGTTCTACCGCCTGAGCTATCCGCCGGATCCGCTAACCACCGAGATTAGCTCTCGCTTTCTCTCTCTCTCGCATGTGAACTCTCCGGCTGCTGTGACCCCTATGGAGTGGCAGCCCGCGCCAGCTACTCGGGTGACCCTTTTGCTGCCCGGAAGAGAGGTGGTTGAGAGACTAAGATCCTCTAGCCAAACTAAGCCGGAATTCGTTCAAATATTACTAAGGGGGGGGGAGCTTTATGCTCTCATGCGGGGACCTACAATAACCTCTCCTCCAGGCAGCAAAAAGGGTCACCCGAGTAGCTGGCGCGGGCTGTCACTCTGTAGGGGTTGTAGCAGCCGGAGAGTTTACGTGCGAGAGAGAGAAAGCGAGAGTTAATCTCGGTGGTTAGCGGATCCGGCGGATAGCTCAGGCGGTAGAGCAATGGAGCGCAACTCCAACTATCCGGGTTCGATTCCCGGTTCGCCCATTGATTTTTTCTTTCATTCTTTTTCTCTCTCTCTCTCTCAGGTTCGGGGGTGTGGGTAGAGATTTCTATCCAGCTATAAACTGTAATGTTTCATCACTCTTGTGCATAAGCTATACTGTTTCATTACTCTCCTGCATAAACTATAACATTTGATCAGTCTTCGGCTTATTAACTATAATGTTTCATCCCTCTACTGCATAAACTATAACGTTTCATCAGTTTTTGGCTTTAACTATACTGTTTCATCACTAGCTCTTTGGCATAAACTGTTATGTTTCATCCCTCTTCTACATAAAATAGAATGTTTTATCCCTCTTCAGCATAAACTATACTGTTTCATCACTTCTGCATAAACTATTGTGTTTCATCGGTCTTCTGCATAAATTAGAATGTTTCATCACTCACGCTCTTCTGCATAAACTTTAATGTTTCATCGGTCTTCCACATAAACTATAATGTTGTCTCACTCTTCTACATAAACTATTATGCTTCATCACTCTTCCACATAAACTATTATGTTTCATCACTCTTTTACATAAACTATTATGTTTCATCACTCTTTTACATAAACTATTATGTT
>JAOWAR010030465.1:0-13527 GCA_028571005.1 Clathrina lutea
GGAACACGAAAATCAAGTCACTTTGCGGAGTCCCTCTCTTGTTCTCACCAGGATTTTTATCGCAGATTTAATTCCTGGAGTGGCCCGCTACTTCAAAGAAGTCTGCCTAAGGAAAAGAGAATGTTAAAATGATTGCCTTTAAAAGCTGCAAGGGGCAGTGAAGTAAACCCAGCAGTGTGTGCGTACGCCTCAAACTGGATCGGACAGCCTGCTTGCCCGCTCCCATGTTTGTGCAGAGCCTTGCATACAGTACGAACCAGGCATACTGTACCTGCCTCCGAGCGAGCAAAACTTTCAGGAAGTGCTGCAGCCCCAACCTTCTCCTGATCAAAGACAGTGTCTTCCCACTGCTCAGCAATCCTTTCAGGAATCTCACTCTCGGCAATCTTCTCAGAAAGCTCCAGCATCCATCGGCGATAATAAAATAATAGTTTGCGCCGATTCTCTTCATGGCGTTCCAAGGTAGCTTTCTTATCCGTGAGATGCTTGATGTCATTGCTCATTGTTGACACACAGTCCTCCAGGTCGGCCAATGATGCTTCCATCTCCTCTTCCCTACTTCCAAATTCCTCCAATGCTTATTCTCTTCTCCTGAATTTTTTCCCCAGGTTCCTTACAGCGCACTGGCTTCGGTGCAGCCTGCTGAGAGCAGAGTTTTTTTTCTTTTTTCACAGCTTCAAGGTCTGCTTGGAGCTGGCAAACCTCAGTCCGAAAGCTCAAAGCTAAATGTCGTTCCTCTTCATGCGTGGTGCTGCTTACAGAACCGCTGGAGTGAACCTTTTGAGCAGAGCCCACCTGCTTACTTTCAACTGACTCTCCAGGACACACAAACAAACTAGCCAAGAATGCTTGCTGGCCACTGTGATCTTTGTTGTTCACAAGCCGCCTCACCTGATAACTTGCACGCAACTCCGGCTTTGAAAACGCCCCTGTTGACACAGACGAGGCAGGCAGCGGCCAGTCAAGGCCATACAGATTGCGGAGCCATACTGAAAAGTCTACCCACGTTGAACCGCTTTTCTGTTTCAGGTTAGCAAGGTGGAGTACAGCGCCGACTGTCAACTTTCCCACAGCTGATGAGGGCTGCCAATCGATGACCCTGTGCGGGATAGTTACGCCAAGCTGACACAGGAAGGTGTATGGCCCATCTTCTGACATGATGTGCCGTTCGTTCGCCACTCTGTTCAAAAATGAAAGGGACATATCTTTGTAAAATCGGGGTCGTCGAATCCGAAAATCGACATCCCAAAACGGCGTGCCGGCTTGAAAGTGACGAAACAAAGCTTCACAGTTTTCACTTGCCCCGTAAAACCACTAGTTCTTGGCGTAAAAAACAATCGACACCGCGCCTGGAAGCTACGGGAGCCAGCTCATCGAAGAAGACATCGTCAAGACACCTGTCCTTGTCGATCTCGCACAAGGAGCGCTCGACCATGCTTCACTCATCACGTGCCATTGGTCTCCATAGACACACACTGATCGGTCCTGGATATAGGTCCGACACCATTTTTCTGACGTCACTGAAGTCTCTACCAGTGGCTCTGTTGTGCATCTTGGTAATGCACTTACGAGGACAGAGAGGTAAACAGTCCATGCCTTCAACCATGATTCCAGATCCACATGAGTGCTCAAACGAGCGGCGGACTCCAGCAAGATATCGACTTGGTCGCTGACTCGAAATTGAAGGACGGCCTGTGGACTGGATGAGTTGAGCACTGCAGGCTCGTGTGGGACGGGCAAGGAGACAGCAGTTGCTGTTGATGCTGCTGCCGGTGCCAAAGGACAGCAGGCTGTGAGCTGCACCTTCGGTTTTTTTTTTATACCAAGGTGAGTTTCCAAGTAGTGAAACACTGAAAGGATGATATCCAACTGCTGTTCAGCAGGAAGAGCAGCCAGAAACAATTCCGTAGGTTACGAGGCAGTGTAAAATATCCAGGATAGTAACCTGTGTTCGAAGATCCAATCGATGGCATCAGCAATGATGTTGAAAATACCAGGCCTAAAGCCTAGCCTGCGGACAGTTAAAAAAAATAGAACACGGAAGAATAGTACTGTAATGCTATTCATTACAGACCAGCTCCGCTGCGCATCTTAGTAATGCAGTTATGTGCAGAGAGAGGTAAACAGTCCATGCCTCCAACCATGATCCCAGATCCAGATGGGTACTCGAACGAACGGCGGACTCCAGCAAGATATCGACTTGGTCGCTGACTTGGAATTGAAAGGAGGGCCTAGCTGCCACTGGATGAGTTGAGCACTGCAGGCAAGCGTGGGACAGGCAAGGAGACAGCTATTGCTCTCGCTACTGCCGCTGCCGATGCCAAAGGACAGCAAGCTGTGAGGTGCACTTTCGTTTTTTTTTTTAATTCCAAGAGCTTCCAAGTAGTGCAACACTGCAATGATGATATCCAACTGCTCTTCAGCAGGTAGAAGAGCCAGAAACAATTCCACAAGTGTCAAGGCACAGAAGAGATGTATGGTAGCCTCCTCAAATCTCAGGCATACCCGAAACTGCTAGAAATTCGTGACTACTGGAAAACAATAATTATTGTTGTTCTATGGCATTTCCGCCCGCTATATTACGGTTTCCAAGTGCCCTCGAATTGAAGCCATTCCTTCTTTTTTTGAAAGTGGTAGAGGATGCACATGAAAACCAGCAAGACAGGCTGCGAAATGTTCGTTCTCTGTACGATAAGATGCGTCAGGCATGTCAAACATTCTCCAACCCTGGGCAGTGTCTCTCTGTCGATGACAGAATGATCAAGTGCAAAGTACGCAACTCATTCAAACAATACTTACCCTAGACGCCTGAGAAATGGGCTTCAAGGTGTTCGCAGCATTTGATGCCTCCACAGGGATGCAATCTCTTCAACATCTACAATCTACTGATTCTGCTTTCAAGGAAAGAATCCTGGCAAGCCGGTGAAACATCTCACTGATCTTCAAAATGATGAGACCCTAAATTGATAAGACATCCATTATTTACTCCTTCATTGGAACAACGGAACAGACCCGAAGGTGGAATCCCAAATGGGGATTGGTCTTGAAAGTAAGACACGGCGGTTGCTCTATTCGTGCATTTTGCCCGGGCGTACGTGTTGCATGTTGATGTGCGTGGGCAGCGCAGTTGGTGTCATTACAAGTCATACCCTCGAGTGTTGCTAGTAGCTAGATCTGCGTACAGGCAAACATCACCCATGCTGTTCATCAGCAGCAATCTACAGTGTACATTGGCGCATAACAGCATGCATATAGTCTGCCGGTAAAACTAAGATGACTGATGATGGCACGCGGTGCGGCCAAGAAGTGACTACATGGGGTGATCGTGTCATTATTATGTACTTCCAGCCATGATGCGGTTTGGAGTCAAGCATTTTTTTTTCGTTGTTAAGGAAAGACACAGGAGTTCAAGACAAGTATTTGGGGACGGCGAAATTGAAACCCCAGCAGCCATTGACCTTCGCCGGTCTGCCTTTCTGAAACGCCTTTCTTCATTCGCCAATGAACGGTTGGGACGGCACTGTGGGAGTCACTGCTGTTTTTGTGTGAAGCTGTGTATGCATCGGTGTCAGGCGCGATGGCACAAATCACCACTAAAGTTTTCAAACAAATGGCCAGCGTGCGGATCAATGTCAAAGCAAATCAGGCGGCAACAAATTGCTTTACTAATTAAGCTTTTTTTGCACACACTAGTGCAATGAGAAAAAAGAAAAATTTTGTTTATTGTTGTTAAAGAAAACTATTGTTGTTAGTTACTAAAAAGTATTGTTATAGAAAACAAGAAAAGGGAAGGTTTTGAACACTGACAATATATGTTCATAATGAGATGTCGAGAATCCAGTCAATTGAGCTAATGAAGAGGAGTGCGCCTTGGCCGCTATCCTGGCGAGTGTCCACGAGCACATTTTTTGGCTGTGGGGCATGACAGAAATGGTGTGTTTAATATTAATGAAACGTCAACCAAGGAATTGTTAAAAGCCCTGATTGAACACAAATCATCCCTGCCAAGCTTTGTGTCAGCTAGAGTGTACCATAGTTGTGCCTTATAGTCACTAATCACATGCGCTGCTCATCCAATAATGTGCAAATCTTAATTTTCATAGGTTCTTACAAGAGATAAGCTTTGAGAAATCACCCGAATTTCCGTTCCTTGGTCTCATAAATCTGAAAACACTGTAAGTACTTTTGAAAGGTTTTGTTTTCTCTGTTTTACTTTTCTTGATTTCGTACCTGTAGGCCTTGTTCGTCTTCAAGGATTCCCCCAAAGACGACTGCTGGATCACTATCCTTTTCCTTGATAAACAGTCTTTTGCGGATGAATTCAGTCGAAAAATGTCCTAAGTCGAAATTCGATCTGAAAAACGGCCAATGGAGGTTTGAGAAAATTACCCTTTTGTGGCAAGCCGTGGCGAACTGCATGCTTGGAATTGGCGAGGAACCAATTTATTGAGGCTGTTCACGACGCTCATTTGCAGCAGCGTTTGTGAGAAGATCACCTAGTAAGTTGGATGCCGTGGTGATCACGCCATTCAGCTGGAGGCGGTTTGGACGACAGTTAGTGGACCTGTCGCCCCTTGTGACATGGATCACGACGCGACTGGACATGAAGTTTGTTGTTTCTCAGTGCCCAGCTTGTTCGTTTCCCACGGTGATACCTGCCCCTCCTGCCCTTTACCAAATCATGGAGCCGATGAGCACGATGAGCACTCTTTGTCCTTGTCTCTGTGAATTCTTCGGCAGATGCATTTGCGCCAAAATCTTACGTGTATTTGCTACTCAGAGCGCAAAGAAACGATTGAAACATGCAGAAAGTACACCCGCGGCCTGTCACACAGCCATCCCTACTATCCACCACCCGGAACAATCCCTTCACTTTGTCACTTGTGGCGTCATAGCTCACTTCAAGAGAAAGCAAATGGCCACGTTTGGTGCCGCATGGCCAAGCCAATATTTTTAGCTCATGCTCTGTGGCCATCAATGACTGCCACACATATACATTTGATTGGTACTCCTCGCCCGAATTGATGGCTGTGTATTGTGTCCAGGAAAACAGCAAAGAGTACTTGTCCACTCCAAACAACAATGCAATCAAAAAGTTGAGATTTGGGTGACACCGTCAGCAAAAAAGAAAAACCGTGAATGAACCAATTCGAAAGAAGGCGTTGCCAATAAGATGGCAACATATTGCACTGTACAGGGCGAAATCGATTCCAGGCCGAGCAGTCAAAATTGTCCAGTTCTTAGACTCTTGTAAGTTTGCTGGACCAGTTAAACTCCACAAGATCTTGCCCAGTGACCATGAAATGTTGCTGAGAAATGAAGGACCTTCAAACCAGGTCTTAAACACCAGCCATTCACCCTAGCCTCAAACCTTGCCAAACGGCTTGTTGGTATAGTGAGGAGCCAGGAAAGACTGGCTTTGTCCAGGGGGACAGCACAAGTAGAGGTTGACCGATGATTTAAAAGATAGATTGACTAAAGGACTGAGTGCACTAAGGAGTGTCATGATACTAAACGGAGTCAGTGATGTGCTTGTACATGTACAGAAACGGGTAGTAGCCCACGTGAACTAAGTCACATACTTGTGTGCTAGTTTTTGGGAGGCGTCCGACTATGGGTGAAGGCATTCGAAGTCTCACAACCTGACACAAAACCTCTAGGGGTGTGGCGAAGGTACCAGAACATGCAGTCAACGGTGCAAGCTAGCTATAGAACTAGCACTAGCATTGCACAAGGGAGAGCTCAAACGAGCAGAAGGGTAATCGCCAGTTCAAAAGAATCCGCAGCGTCCACGCTGTCTGACATTCGAACCAACAAATAGGCAACTCAGTTTTGCATCTTCTCTGTCAGATGGAGGGCATTCTACAGGCAGTTTTACATAAATGCGGCCTGCTAGGCTTGCTGCGTTTGTAGGCAACGGATATATGCCCTGTTGAATTCGATACTGTGGAAATGAGCTTGCTTAACTATTAGTTTGAAAGTGCGAGTTGGCAATTGAAACATGTTTTGACAGTTATTCTTGCCGTATTCAGCAAGACGCTTGTTTAACAACTTTTGTGTTTTGTATTTGACGAATATAAGTGATCTCACTGAGGTCAACGTTACCTTGACCCGCTTATAACGCTTGCATCGCTGGCGGAGGTGACAAGCCAGCATCCAAGGCCTTAAATGTGCGAAGTTCTGCTGTTCACATCGAAGAAACAGACAGTTCAGCTGGATGTGTGCATGAAGATATACTCAAAGACAAGGTATTAACCGACCCCTGGATGCAATGGGGTTGCTCTTCCATCCCCGTATCAAGACAAATCTCCACCACATGATGAAAGACACAAATTATGTCAGGTGTGCTATCCCAGATCCGCATGAAATGGCAGTCCCCATCTGTTGTTGTCAGTAAGGAAAAGCTGGAACTCTTTTATGCTTGTCTTATAAAGAGATCGGGAGAGAATGGAAAGATCACGCATTTCAGCAAAATGAAGAGCGGGCGAAGACTGTATGCGTGACATTGCATTGGTGACGATTTGTACTTCAAGAAAATCCAGTTTGCTATTGAAACCTATAGTCCGGCACTCGTTTGCACTGGAGCCTTTCCCTCAACCTACAAATGGTCAAACTACTGTTTTACGTTCTTATTTTAGTGTACTCAGAATGGAGGCCTTCTTGGTCAGCGACTTTTTCGCCTGTTCGGGTGTCCAGAAATTCGAAGAAAATATTTTGCATGTCAGCAGCCATGTTGGAACTATTACATGAGGATCCAGTGTTTGCAGTTCCTAACCTTGAAGTGTGTTCATGAAAAAACTATAAAAATAATGCCCAATGGAAGTTGTCGGTGATATTCAACTTCACAGATAGACATGACATAAAGATAGAGAAACATAAACACACAAAAGAGACAAGCACGTACATGTATGTCTTGCTCCCTCAAACAACACAATACAATACTTGTCTTTTTTCGAAGTTGAATTTGTTACAATCACACTCGTTTGTAACTCTGTGGGGATAAGCGTAAAGCACAATGTTGGACCCTAAGTGACGAGAATACGATGACAAGCTGGAAACTGACACATTGATGTCTAACTGATAGCAAGACGAGGAGATAATTGATAAGACGGGAACACATGCACGCACTTGACAAGACATGGAAAAATTAAGACAGTTCAGAACACCTTAAGAACATAAAAAGGCAAGGGATGAAGTTCAAAACATCACAACTACATATACAACCAACAGGACGAACATGAGTGCATGGCCCGATAGAAGTTACTGGTAATGATTCGAAGCTGGAGTCATCACTGCAGCGGTCTCCCCTGTGGTCATCGACACCCTTATGCAACGGGGGATGTCAGCCTGGCTTGCCAAAAGTGCGGCTTTCTCGCAGAGCTGTTGTTTGTTCCTGCGCTTCTCGTGGCGAAAGCCGATGCTCCGCATGAGCCGCCAGAAGGCCGACCTTGACACGTGAGGAAACCCATCAATCTTGGTGGTGTTAGCAGGAAGGACCTTGTCGCCTGTCGGCAAGACATTCCTTAAAAAATTCCGCACTTGCTTTCGTACGCGTACGGCAGCTAGGCTGAAATTATCCTGATCCAATTTCGTCCGAACTCGCCTTCGTCTTCCTTCGCCAGGAATATGCTCCTGAGCGTCACCTTTGGCAGCTGATTTCAGCGCATTGTACACAGTTCGAATTGCAATGCCACAAGCTTCAGCCGTTCGTAAAATCCCCCACTTGCATTCCAACGGCAGCTAGGGTGAAACGTCCAGCTCCAGTTTCTTCCGACCTCGCCTGCATCCTCCCTCGCCAGAAACACGGTCCCGAACGTCACCTTTGGCGGCTGCTTTCAGCGCAATGTACACAGTTTGTATTGCAATGCCACGACTGTAAGAAGCCACTAGAACTGCTCCTAGTTTACCTATAGTTTCTAGATTTTTCTAACTATAACTTCTAGATAATTCTTTTGTTGTACCAAGTCGATCCCGCTAATTCTAGAACACTCTGTGCCGATGTGTACATCGCCCTAGTACTTTCTAGAACGGTCAGACACCTCTATAAAAAGATGAGACATTAGAAGAGTAGTTCGAGTTAGGTCAGTACAAGTCAGTTGAGTTCAGTTCGGTTCTGTTTAGAGTTCATTTCAGTTCAGTTGTTTGCGGGAAACGGTATCGAGATCGCCGGAATAAACTCTTTGGAAGAGAATTTCGGAGCGAGTGTGTGTTGGGAACACGGGTCAGGTATCGGACTCGTGACAGTAAGTGTTCAGTATAGTAGTAGGTGTAAGAGACACTGATGAACAAAGAACACGATAGCACATCTGTCCCGTCTGCCTAGCTAGAAGAGGATAAATTGATCTGCATAAAAACATCTGAGGGTGGTAAGAGAGGGACTAAGCAAGCTGGTTAGAGGTTATAGCCACTTGGCATACTAAACCTCTACAAGTTGAACAACTGAAGAGAAACCACACACATGGTAGATGAAGCACCTAAATTAGAGGCACAAATAGCGGACAAACAATGTTTAAAGAGTACGAAACACATGTTGGTGACAATACAATCCTCACTTTCTGTCATTCTAGTCTGCTGTAGGTGTAGTGTTCATGGATCCAGTGGTATGCCACCAGTTCTACTCTGACCACCTAAACTCGTACTATAGCAACATCATTGACATCCATGATGTTGCTAAGTGCGCACACTATGTGGACACTTCTAGCCTTGTTTCTTTGCATTTTTTTGCCTCGACTGTTGTTTTCCATCTAGTAGGAATTCCACGTTTCCATGTACGTGTATGGGAATACAGCTTTGGCGATGAGGAACTGGACAAACATGCACACCTAGGGCCGTTAAACCTGGTTGAGGACGACTGAAATGAATACGCAGATGGCCTCCACATGGTGTTAGCTGTAAAAGTGTTTCCAGCACAGATGACAAAGCCAAGAGGGCAATTATTCTGACTGTTTGTGGGAAGAAGCCATTTCGCTCTCTAGAGGTCACTTTGCTCCCCAGACAACCCATCCGATGTCATTCGCGGAGTTGGGTAATCTGTAGAGAAACCACTGTGACCTGAAGCCATCACCAATTTTGGAACGTTTCCGCTATAACAGCCAAACACACAAGGCTGGTAAACTGCGAGTATGTGGCAGCACTCAGGAAGACTGCCAGTCACTGCGGATAATTCATAGGGGCTAGTTGGACAACAACCTGAGAGACCAGCTCGGGATAGGCATAAGGAACTCGACCATGCAGAGTAAAATGTTTCTGGATAGCTCCCTGATGCTCTAGAAATCAATCCAGATAGCGACAAGCGAGATAGCTTTTTAGCTATTATGTTCTGAACATTACTTTACTTTCCAGCACAATTAAGGCGATCTGGTATGCGGCTTTTACATAAGTCTATAACAGAGATCTAAATTTCAACTTGTTAAGACCCCTGCCATCTGGTGTATTCAGTGATGTATCCGATCTTCAATGTATGTAAGGATTTTATCAGTATCTCTACTCCCATGTAGAATTTAAATCTTTATTCATGCGTTAAAAATCGAGCGCCTGCCTTGTTCATGACTAACTGTTCCAATAGCCACATATTTTTTTCGTTGGCTACCTGTTCTGATAATAATTGCCCATCTGTGTGGGCATATGTTCTTGGCCACCTATTGAAGGCCTGCCCCAACATTTACAGCCTGCTTCATGGCCAGTCAGTTAATCAGTTATATTGTCAAAGAATTTGAGAGTACCTATGGGCTTTACATTTTTGTAACCTGAACATGATGCAGGTTATACATGTTGGTCAATGGTCAACAATGTAAGCCTAGAAATGTTGGAAAGAATTTTATTTTTTGGAACTTCTACATTCCCAACTAAAGTGCCGGAGAAGCCTTCATTATTATCAGTAGTGAAAAAAAGGAGAAAGCAGAGAGATAACATAGTACAATGCTGACGAAATGTAGTAGTGATACCCACTCCTGAACCATTGGAAAATTTCTCCTTATCGCTTCTAACGACCCTCATAGTCTACTGGAAAGTAAACTAATTTTTGATTAACTTATGCTTGACAGAAATCTTGCCTACAACTCGTTGAGCACCCTGCCGTCTAGTGTTTTCAGCGGTCTATCCAAGCTTCAAAATCTGTAAGGATATCATCTGTGAATATCGATCTCTAACCCCAGTACAAATGAACATAGCTCCAATGCCTACGATGCTATCAGACAGGGAGTATACTTCAGACCAAATGTCAATTTCTGATGCTATCAGACAGGGAGTATACTTCAAACCAAATGTCAATTTCGGTAATCGACAGTGTCTTGCCATGTAAGTCTCCTGGACCGCCTCACTGGAGGATATTCTGGTTAAACTTCTCACCGGTTATTCTGCTTCAACCAACCCCATCTGTCAAAATCGAATGAAAGTTGTACAAAAATATCAAAGCAACAAAGCTTTTGCGATCCTGGTGAAAGACGTTCAGATGATGTCTCTAACTAATTAGGTTAAAGGTTTAGTCTAGAATAGTCGAATTAATTTTCTGCTTTAGAAATATTCCCCAAACTATGATATTCTAGATGGAGCAGACTCTAGAAATGTCGAGAGAAAAAATTCATTGAACCAAATTTTTGGGCGCACTATGCCATGCTCTGTGGTAAAGCTAGGTTGCTGAGGCAAAAAAAATTTGAAAGTTTGTGAATATTGAAAATGTCGTGTATAATGTATGCATTTGGGAGATTACAAATCGGGCCAGCAAATGCATAGAAGGGGAGCGCAGGGGCAAAAGGGCAGGCATCAACTTGGAAGTGCAGGGAATAAGAAAATATTTGGAATATGACCAGAATGAAACCTGATTCACAGTCTTCAGCCGGCAGCAAGAGATATACTTGTCCCCAGGAACTGTGCTTGAGAGCACTTCCCAGATGGCTTCCATATGCGTTCCAGATAGCTGCCGATGTTGCGTGAGGAGCATCGGCTAGACAACATTATGTAAAAGTCGCATACCACACCACCCTGTACAGCAAATTAAAGTAATGTTTTTTCTGTGCTGACAGAAATCTCAAGTTCAACTCGTTAAGAGCCCTGCCATCTGGTGTATTCAGTGGTGCACCCAATCTTCAATATCTGTAAGGATTTCATGAGTAACTCTACTCCTATGTAGACTTTAAATCTTCACTCATACGTTAAATTTCACTCGCCTACTTTGTCATAGCTAACTGTTTCAATACCCACATGTATTTCTAATGGCTACCTCTTCTGAAAATAACGTTTTGTATCTGGGCATATGTTCTAAGCCACCTACTGGAGGCCTTACCCAGTATTTACAGCCTGCTTCGTGGCCAGTCAATTAATCAGTTCTGTTGCCGAGGGGTTTGAGAACCTAAGCGCTGTAAATTTTGCTAACCTGAACATGATGCCGTTTTCAACACACAACGTTGGGAGGAGGAAGGCTGAAATCTGAAGCAAGCAAGGGATACAGCAAGTTGTCTACATGCTGAAGAAGTGGAGCTAACTTCAAAGCGATAGCGAAAAAAGCTGGATGTGAGCTAATCCCGAGGCCAGACAATAGCAACGACTCCCACACAAATGTTCGCCAACACTTAGCATGAGTGGAGGCTACTACAAAGAAGGTGCTGATCTAGGGACATGCCGGGTGTTCAAACTATATTATCTAGTGTGTGGATCACACAGATGTCTCGATTAAATAGGCTAAGGTAGATCACACAGTCGAGGCGGCTTGTAGATCAGCTGGGCGTAACATGCCACAAACGGATCATGCAGATAAGATGGCTCACAGAACGCCGAGTGATTTCGATACCCAGTATTGGGATGGCCTGACACCCTGTGTTCGGATTGTGCAGACGAAATAGCTTGTGGAACTACCAGTAGAACGCCAAGAACCACCATTCTCTGCATAGATGTACAAGCCGCAGCTCTGTCTATGAGACAGTTCAGTTTCCTCGAACAGCAGCTTGCTCCGAATATCAATAGAACTACTCCCGGGAGAGACTCCAGGACAGCACTACACTATAGTCAGAATGAGACTATACGCTTCCCAGCAATCATAGCCAATCGCGTTGCGTAAATCTGAAGCAAGACTAACCGCGGGCATATGAGACATTGTCCTAGTACGGGTAACCTGGCAGACCTTGCCTATAGGGATGCAACAGCCAGGGAGCTGATTTGACTATAAATATGGCTAAGAGAAAGTGGTTAACAGAGTCATGCAAGTATAGGAGTGCAAACAAGTTGAGTCACCTGAAGCTGGTGTGTCTGGTATGTCTGGTGTGTCTGGTACACAGCGATTCAGCTGACCGACCCTACACATACTTCAGGGGCGGCAGCCGGCAGTCGAAGATCGGGCTGGCTCAATTTATACTTTTTTCTCCTCCGAATCACTTCCTGGAGGAATGAACAGTGATGTCAAGGCACAGGCAGTATGAAAGCACTGGCATGTGACAAAAATTCAACTTTTCTCACTCTGCAGTCCTTTTTGTTTCTGCTTTAAGTGATGCAATCGACTGCCTGAAGCGATATAAACGGTGATTCCATACTTTGCCGACCGTGACGGCCTGAGTATGGGCACGTGGCTCGAAATATTGCGTTTACATGCTGGAATTGAACGGTGACGATGTTGGCCAGAGTGTTACAGCCTAGTGGTTGTTTCAGTAGGCGAGAAAAACAGGTCTTTCAACTCTTCAAATGCCGTGATTAGTTTCCAACGAAATTGAGGACGCTTTGTAAATGATTGCCGCTAGTTTTGGTTCATCTTAAAGCTTTATACATTTGGACATGTACAATCGGGCAGAGATGAGCAGGGGACGGTGCTGTCGGTTTGTTCTGCTCTGCGCTGGTCGAGTGCCAGCTGGAGGAAAGGACAATGTTCAGCACATTCTGCGTGGGATAGCGGGAGGGCTGGACGTGCGAGTCTGGCCCGGACTGCAAATTCTCAGAAAGTGGCGTATTTCCGATGATTGCGAGGTTGACATCAAGTGCGGGGTGGAGGAGGGAGAGCGAGGTCCACTATAAGTTTTTGCTTATTTTTGCGAAGCAGCGGTCGGTGAGAACAGATCATCAACTGGTGTGCATGGGTATTCTTGCACGGCTTTTGCGAATGATTTGCTCAAGCATTTGCCTCTAGAATGCCCGATGAGAAACAACAGCGCGTATTCGTTGAGAATAGACCGCATTTCTTCGGGCTTCACAGTGCCAGCATGTTGCAGTATGTCTCTTTTTACCTCAGTCTCTGTCTGTTTATCTCTCTCTCTCTCTCTCTTTCTATATATATATATATATATATCTGACTTGATGCATGAATGAATGAATACCAGGTCAAAGGGCCCCGGTTCGTTCGCCATTTTCTTCGGCCGCGTTCTGGCCGCTATGGCATGGCCTTTACTCACACGCACTCCTGCTATTATTTCTTGCTCGCCAGTGAGCGCTTCGATCTCAGTCACACCACCCAGGTTGAATCGCCGTGGTTTGTGTGTGTGTGTGTGTGTGTGTGTGTGTGTGTGTGTGTGTGCGCGCGCGTGTGTGTGTGTGTGTGTGTGTGTGTGT
>JAOWAR010030576.1:0-13521 GCA_028571005.1 Clathrina lutea
GGATACTCCATGAGTTCAGCTGATGATCAGTATTTATAGGATACTCCATGAGTTCAGCTGATGATCAGTATTTATTATGTTATTGAAAAGAATGACCACAAGCAATCCCAACAATAACAACAGACACTTGCGTGGACACAAGAACGATTTTATTTTGCCAAACATTTCGCTGTCCACAGCGCTATCAGTGGCGGTAAGGAATGGTAGTCAGGAACAGAAAGAAATATTGTTAGACTTTTGGATTATTACAGTCTAACAATATTTCCTACCGTTCATGACTACCACTCCTTACTGCCATTGACGGCGCTTTAGACAGCGAAACGTTTGGCAAAATAAAATTGTTTTTGTGTCTACCCAAGTGTCTGTTGTTATTGGGATTGCCCGTACGCATTTCTTCCAACAACAAAATAAATATTGAACTTGAACAATGAGGGTAGCACCAAAAAGGTCTTTCAACATTCTGAGTTCAGCTGCTGTTGAAATTGAACATCATGTACTAAATAAGGGAAATACTCTAATGTATCAGCACAATTGTATCAAGGGTTGGCCAACCTGGTTTGGGTTTGGGTGGTGTGCAGACCAGTTGTTCGTTAAAGCGCCAGAGTCAGCTTTTTGAAACGGCAGATGGTTTGCAGACGGGTGGATGCGGTACAGCCACCTTTGTGACACAATGGCAAAGAACAGCTGTCAAATGAAAGAGCAGAAAAGACAAAGAAATAACATGCCTTTGATATTCAATTTAACTAAAGCTAACTTTCGTACTGGCTCGTCAGTGGTTGCCATGGTAGAAGGGATAATCCACAACAGAAGCAAATGGAGATTAACATCCTCTTAGGCCTTGTACATTTCCCACATGCACTGTGCACACCCTTCGCTCTAGTAATCACACATCGCACACCTGTCTTCACACGCCAACTGCGTTTATTCTCCACTGGTTTTTTTGTTGTTGGTTATCCCTTCTACCATGGCAGCCACTTACGAGCCAGTACCAAAGTTAGCTATGGTTAAATTGAATACAAAAGCCGAGCTATTTCTGTTTTAATGTCTAATCAAGTCTTCGTCCTTAAGGCAGGACCCTACCTGTCGACCACTTTCTCGTAACTAGGAGAGATATCGCTTAGCTTTTTTTTTCAATTTTTTTTTTTTTGCTGTTTGTTTGAAAGGCTCTGCGACACAAAGCACTTTAAAGTTCCACCAGACGAAGGATGAGTATGTTCACGTGTAACTCTGAGTTTCATGGACATACCCATCATCGAGCATTGTACATTACTTTAAAACTTTTTTGGAATCTCTGCAGCTTTTGGAGAGGGCAGGAGCTGAACAAAACCGTAAAAAGATGCGTATACCCTGAGAAGGTGATTGCAACTTTTGCTCACTCCAGGCCAAATCTGTTTGTTGATTCTGAGAGCCCAGGAGCCTGTCTACAAAACTGTGCTACAAATTTTTGTTTTTCTGAAAAAAAAAAGAGAGATATGACCTTGAGAACTTCCCTTCGCTTTTTCGCCGTGTTGGAGCTAGTTCGCAACATGCCATGCGATAATGAGATGGAAAATTTTAAATCGCTAGCACGGTTTTGTAGCCAAGGGCATGAAGATTCCACACGCTAAGTTTCATCGCAATAGCCCAGGGGTATGTTGAGATAAACTCCAGGGAAGGAGCACAGAACGTATGTTTCGAAAGAGTCAATTCTTTGTTTGGTGGCCGAAGCCGGCTCGGCCCAGATAGCGTTACCTGGCGCCCTTCGACACTTGACGATGTCATCCAGTCTTGAGTTACATAACATGTACATGACCGGTCAGGGCATACAACTATGGCTAGCTTTCACACCACGATCAAATCAGAGGCGCAGCCGCGGGACGTTAACGCAGGGCTGTGTCAGACTGCCGACAATCGAGATGTTCGGTCGCATTTCTTCCCAACTTCCTCTTCGAATTTTTGAACGCAGTTTTCACCACACAGTTCACCTACTTTAAAAGACGTTAGAAAAAGCGGAAAAGGCCAAATCTGGCTCCGGGAGGGGTAGGGTCCTCCCTTAAATGATGTTTAAGAACAAAATAGCCCTTGTATCGCACCAATGACAGAAGGACTAAACCACTCACGATCGAAAGTTCGTCTTTCTTGGAGAAGTGAAGGCAGAGCCAGAAAGCTGCTCCGCATAAAGGTTGTATGGGCAGACTTGTGGAGTATTCTGTGACAGTACACACAACAGGATACATATATAGTTTTGCATCATGAGGAGATTCATGTACGTGAAATAATGTTAGAAACACACACACACACACACTCGAACTCATCTTCACATTTAACACGTTTGAGCAAGCCAACACATAACGGAGCACCTACTTACACACCCCGAATATAGGCGCGCGCACACGCACACACAACTTCTATTTTGCAAGCTAATGATTAGTTGAATTTCACCTTTACCAGTAGTCTAGCTATCTTTTAAATCAATTGTGACACAAACAATATCGACACGCACACACAAACATAAGTGGGTACACTCTGCATAGGTTTTAGGCGGGTCTAGGTTCTGAGCAGGCCTTTTTTTTCCATGTACTGGGATGACAGCACCTCAACTACTGATGAAGGGCAAAATGCTGCTCTTGTCAGTTTTAATTTTAATTTTCTGTGCTTCGTCAAAATTCTTATTCTGCACTTCTCGCTTGTCCAACTATCATTTAGTCAATTTTGACAAACACACACACCAACACAAACACACGCACGCACACACACATATCTGGCAAAAGAATATTCACCACCCCTCTCTTCAGCAAGAAACACTTCTGCCTCCCCAATGTTGCACTGATCATAAAAAGCAACAACAGGAACAAAATTGGAACCTCGTAGCCCTGATAAGCCTTACAACTGCCGAGTGAAAGCTGACTGCCCCCTCTGTGGAGAATGCAAGGCGCATGGTACGGTATATAAAGCCAAGATCATTGCCGGCGCTGACACCGTGGTGTACACCGGAATGACCGAGCCACCCTTCAAGGCCAGCTATGCCAACCACACGATGCCGATCAGGAATGACCAGTACAGGAGTAGCGCTGAGCTCTCTAAGTATGCTTGGGACCTCGAGAACAAGAACCAACCAGCCCTTCACTCTGGAGTTACACACCAGAGACCAAACTCGCCCGTACAGCAACACCTCAAAAAGGTGCAACCTGTGCCTGCCAGAAAAGCTGAGAATTATAACTGCAAGCAAGGTGACATCCCTGAACAAGCACTCTGAGCTTGTGCCTCGGAGTTCCCTCCCGCCTACTTCTCTGGCAGTGTCACCTAGATCTAGAGCATTTGTCTCTTTGTCTTTGCACTTCTCCTTTCCCCTCTCACCTGTCTTACTTCCCCATCTGTGTTTTCTCACCTCCTCGTGCGACCAGCTTGCCGCCCCACGCTCACCCCAACCTATATCTTTGGGAATCCTTGAGTGTTGTATTCAGTTGCCTGACAAGTGACATGGCCATGAAGCTTCGAGTTGCTACAATTGCAACAAAGTATGTCTGGTCCCCTGTGTGTTGCACTATTCTAATACATATTTGGATGTGAACGAGCAAGAAACAATAGAAGAAAAAAAGAGATGATGCACCAGGGAAGGTGAAGCAAACCGCCATTTTGGGCCCGACCAGGATTCGAGCCTAGGACCCACAGCATGCATGGCCGGTGCTTTACCAGCTGAGCTACCTGGAACCGGCTCTGACTGGAGTCTGAATGAGAGAAGTCCTAACCACCTTGTGTCTGCTTCACCTTCTGTCCTCTACTCAGAGCGGTTTGGCCTTTACCCGCTTCCTTTACGGGATCAGCCATAGTCTTGAACTCATAAGTTCTCATTCTTTTTCAAAATCAAATTTTGCCAACTTCACCATTTGTTTTGTCACCTCAGAGTTATAATGAAGAGCCCGTGTTGGCCACAAGAAACAAAGCAATCATTAACTTATGTACTGGTGAGGTTAAACAACAAAACAGAAAACAAAAAAACAGAAAGAAAAATAAAACAAAATAAATCTATCATGATCAACTGACAAAGCCAGAGCAATATGTTGCCAAAACATACAGACATCCTAAAATAGAAACAAACAAACAAAAAAAAAAAAAGGAAGTTGTGGCTATTGAGCTTGGAGCTTCATTGATGCGGTCTCAGCACTGGGTCAAACGTTTACACTTCTCCAGAGTTCGGTTCGTTTTCCGCAGACGCTAAACACTCAAGTAACAAAGACTAAGATTTCGACATATAGAACGCTTAAAAAGAAAGCAAAAAAAGACCACTGAATGACCTAGTCTTGCCTACTCCTGTGACCAACTGCACAGTGCGGTGTGTGCGGTGCTCGAAAAATGCAATAGCAAACTGATATGACTACGTAGCACACAACCAGCCCCTTAATCAAGAGCGTACCTGTCCTTTTGGTAGGGAATTGGGCAAGGCTTCCGACTGAAACTCGTTTCCAAAGCCGGCCATATACTGTCAAGTGCAAATTCCACAGAGGCGACTTACATCTCTCCGCCAATATCATAAACAAGAAGACCGCTTTCCCACCTTCAAACTCTGTTCTTCCTTAGACGACGCCATAGTCAAGACTCGATATTTCCGTGACAACCCAAGGTGCAGTCAGCGTCTAGACAAGCAGGAAAGGACGCCAACGTGTGAACGAAAGGGGGAAATGTCGCGTCGGATCGGCTGCCGTAAGTCAACAACAACGTGAGTTCAGTTTTTTACGTAGACTACGTACTACAGTACTGAGTTTTCTTCCTTGGAGTTTGCAAGTCTTCACCCACATGTGCATGTAGATCTACATGTCGAGTTAACCAGATATCGATATGGATCGCTACCTGTATAATATTCATTATGAATACAGTATGCATATATGCGCATGTCGCGACATCATGCTAGTTATGTAACCATATTATATGGCCATCAGCCTGATGGCCATAGATGGCCATCTAGATCTGGCCCCTTTTTTTTTTATAATTATAATCATGCTATTCGAACTTGGAGTTGCACAGGAGTTGCACGACGCGTACAACATGTAGATCTACATGATCTTTGGCACGTGAGTAACTAAAACTTTGATCGATCGACCGATGACTCAACTCGAGCTCTGGCGTCGTCGCGTCACCTCTATTCAGGATAACTTTTCACTAAAAAGCCAATCCACCACTGCTTTTTGTTTATGTACGAAACGCTTCATGTGCCGTCGGGCCACCGTCTTCGACCAAGGAATGTAAAGTTACGTTAACGATTAGCGCAGGAGATTCGTGCCTTGAGTTGGCCCGCGGAGTTTCCGTCAGTATGCCAAGAAGCAAGACGAAGGCTCGTGGAAAGCGTCGCAGGCTGCGGCAGCGACAGCCGTACGCTCGATGCTCCTCGAGCAAGCTGTGCGTTGGGAAGTCCTCGATCACTCCCACCCCGGATGAGGGTAGCTTGCAGGGTAGTGAGAGCAGCGATTCAGCTCTAGAAGATTATCTGCAGAATGTGACCTTGCAGCAGCGTGCGGATTCGGCCGCGACGGTGGAGCGAGACGTCGTTCGCAAGCTTTCCTCCCTGACGTTCTCCTCGCCAGCTGAGAACGCCGACTTTTGCCTGTCCGACACGGCCTCGTCAGCGAGCAACATGTCGTTCAGGCGCTTGCGCAAGCGAGAGCGGAGGAAACGTGAGTGGATGGATGCGCTGGAATTTGGTAGCGTGGCGAAGAGGGTGCGACTGCGGGAAAGCGGTACGCCTGCTCCGTCACTCCTTTCCAGCAGCAGATCCTCTCTGGGAGGTATTGTGCGAGACATCGATTCGGAGCAAGAGCTCAGTGAACACATGAGCGCCGAGCCCTCGACGGGGGCAGACCCCTGCCAGAGAGAGCACGAACAGTGTATGCGATCCACGCTGACCAGTGATGTCATGGGATCGGAAAGCATCGGGCTTGCCACTGGCAACCTATCAGATAAGCGTAAGTCAAAACAAGAGTCACGAATACTTTGTCCCGAAGGTCACACACTAGCTTTCGGTAAAATGCCAGAGCTTAAGTGGTTGGACGGAAAAGGTGACTTACGAAAGAGAATTCAAATTAAAAAAAATTTTTGAAACGTTTCTTGTTGAAGATGGAGAAACTTTTCTTGTTGAAGGTTGAAACGTTTCAGTATTTTTCAAAGATATGAACAGCTGGGCGGGAGTGATGGGTGTAATTTGCAGCTGTGCTTTACTTGTCCCACATCACGTGGTTAAAAATGCCCATTTCCCATCTCTCACAGAAACCGTAAACTTTTGTTATCGTGAGATATTTCACACTTTCTAAGGATGTAACAATTGTCACTGATGATCTCAGTGCAGGGAAACAAAACTATGATATCTAGTGTTGTGATCAGGTAATTGGGTATTTGTCATGACTGAAATGTTTCGGGTAATCAGGTAGCGAATGATGAAAATATTACCCTGTCTGCTTTTGGCTGCAATCCCTGGCCGCCTCGCAGCCCCCAAGATATCAAATGATGGCGCACGTGCAGTTTATGCATGCATCGCATTCACGCCTTCGTGTGATCTGTATCGGCCACTTTATCACGTTCTGCTGAGACCATTGTGAACGGAACTCTTCCTAAGAAGAAATGACACTCGTGTCATTGGTAACAAGGTCATAGCGACTTTCTCTTTGCCTCATCAGTGGTCTGGCGAAAACGACTCAGAAAGCAGGAGACAGAACCGTGGTTGTTATACCTATGCATGGCTGCCTACATGCATTTGTAAATACAAGTTGAGTGTAATAGTGCAAAAATAAAAATTAAAATAGTATGAGAGATGAGTGGGCAAGAACAAGATGTGAGAAAATGCGGTGACTCTGAGCGAATTCGTTCAAAGTGAGTGTACTTGAGTGTTAAAGCTGAGTGATTTGGGGTGCATGTGTGTGAACAACTGCTTAGGGAACGAATTAAGACATTTAACAGACTCCATTTGTTTACATAACTCTGGGTTTTTTTATGCATAAGGCTTCTAAAACATGCAGAACAGGACTATTACAGGCCTACAAAGAATGATAAACTGGCATGGATTGTACTCGTCCAGACACTCCATGCTGTTTCTGCATGAGAACAGGAAGTACTTTGAGTGTGTGTAGACTTCTCTGCCTGATCTTTCTCTAATAGTGACTACACTCTTACTTGATATCAGCACCATGTTCAATATTATCTGCCTAGAGAGAGGAGAGAGAGAGGAGAGAGAGAGAGTACCTTATCGATGAAGAGTGAGAGTAACTTGTCAAGAGCCGAGAGTATCTTGCCGAAGGAGGGCTGAGAGAGAGAGAACCTTGCCGACAGCCGAGCGTGAGTGTGTGAAGATTTTTGTGTGGAGAACGAGGATTTGCCAAGAGAGAGTGAGAGTACTTGCCGAGAGAGAGTGAGAGAGTTCCTTGTCGACGAAGGAGTTTTGCCGAGAGTCGAGAGAGAGTGAGAGAGAGAGAGAGAATGTGAGAGAGCCGAGCGTGAGTGTGTGAAGATTTTTGTGTGGAGAACGAGGATTTGCCGAGCGGAGAGAGAGTACCTGTTTATTTTTTTCGAGAGAAAGCGGGTGGTCAGAGAAGGTTCGATTTGAGAACGGAGGATTTCATCGATTCGGATGTTCGACTCGGATCTTCGATTCGGACTGCTTTCATTGAGTTCTCGATAAAGGCCTTGAGTATTTCATGTGTTGTCGAGAGTGAGAGAGCCGAGAGAGATGGGTAGCGGGGGTAAAAGACTCGAATTCGGAGAATGCAGGGTTATTTTTGGTGAATGTGGGATCTCGGGATTTTCGGTTAGCTTCAAATATTCCGTTAGATTTTTGAAATTTTTGCGTAAAAACCTGCGCGACGGTTAAATCAGAGAATTTCCGTTACTTTTAAATTTGAAAGTGGCTTCCAATTGTGCGATACACATTTGACGGTTAGGATACTAGATACGCTTGATGTCATAGTGCGCATGCGCACGTGATTGGTTGCTAGGGAGTCAGGTCACGTGATCGGTTGCTAGGGATTCATGGTGACATCAGAGCCCCATAGCAACGGGCCCGTTGCTAGGTTAGCCAGAATCACCATACCTACTACTACTGGCAGTTTTGCTGGTGGCCTGCTGTCAGGCGGCACAAGAAAAGTTGACATGTTGACCGCTGATAGTTTGTCACTGGCACGCCCATTACTTTGTAGCTAGTATGGGTGGGTTTGCACCTTGAAGTGGCTTTGCCATTGTTTGTCACCCCAAATGTTTACACCAGGGTAGATAGTCAAGCTAACTGCATGCTCAAAGCCAACAGTACTACTATTGGCATGTGTGTCGTCAGAGTTCGTCGTTAGGCGTGTGGTAGTGATTGTGACAAGCGTCGAACCGAGACGATGGTCAAAAACCGTAAATGCGTTCATCATCGAGTCACTCGTGTCGCTTCCCTGTCGTCGCTGACTTCACTGCTACGTTGATCTAGTGTTTTTGGAACAATGCCGAAGGGCAAGTGCTCTTTTTTGGCCAGATGGCTAACTTTTGCAGAATACAGCGCCTGGCTTGAGCGTGTTCCCGATGATCACACAGCGACACGTTGTAAGTTTTGTGGGGAAACTTTCGACATATCTGGAATGGGCGAGTCTGCCTTGAAAAGCCACTTGAAGGGGGCAAATCACATATCCCTCGCTGTCGCCAACCGCAATGCTCGAGCAAGTGGTTCGACCGTTAGCAGCTGGTTCCAAGCAGCCGGAGCGTTGTCAACTGGAGCATCACCGTTGCGATCTGCTACTACCGCCGCTGAGTCGTCCAAACCCGCCACTGGCTCCTCAATGTCCACACTCTCTCAGCCTGGTGCCACTAGTATGTCATCCTTTTTAAGCCGTTCGGAGACATTGAAGTCTGAGATCATCTGGGCGCTCAAGGTTGTGGTGAGCCATTACTCGTACAACTCCTGCTCGGACGTGTCGGACTTGTTTAGAAGGATGTTTCCGGACAGTGAACTTGTGAAGCAGTTCACTTGCGGTGAGAGGAAATGTGCCTACCTGTGCTGTTTCGGTCTTGCGCCTCACTTCCGGGACCTGCTTCGTGCCGCTATTCGCGCTGAACCCGCGTTTGTCTTGCTGTTTGACGAGAGTCTAAACCATCACACGCACAGTAAGCAGATGGACCTCCACGTGCGACTATGGATGGAAAATAAAGTAACAACCAGGTACCTCACATCCACGTTTATGGGCCATGCGACCGCTGAAGACCTGTTTGGTCACTTCGAGAGCTGCACGGAAGGCCTGCCCCTGAACCGGCTAGCGCAACTTTCGATGGATGGCCCAAACGTTAACTACAAGTTCCATCGCCTCCTTCAGGCGAAGCTGCAGGACACATGCGGGACTACTCTTTTGGATGTCGGCAGCTGCGGTCTGCATATCCTCCACGGTGCATTCCGAGATGGCGCACTTGCCTCGAGCTGGGGTGTGCAGAAGCTGTTGTCCAGTTTATACTACCTCTTCAAGGACACACCTGCGAGGTAAGTGATGAACTTCCCACCACTTTTTGTTGTTGGTGTTTGTTGTTATTACCGTCGGTCCTTTTTCTTCTTCTTCTTCTTCTTCTTCTTCTTCTTCTTCCTCTTCTTCTTCTTCTTCTTCTTCTACTTCTACTTCTACTTCCTCTTCCTCTCCCTCTTCCTCTTCTCTTTAGACAGTTGTTGTTCATGACATTGGAATCTGTGCTTGCAACTTTCAAGTCTTCGAAGACTTCATTACCTTGCTTGTGGCCTGCATGTGTATAATGAGGTTTTGGTGCAAGGGGGAAGTTGCAAATTTTCACGTCTTTCTGCTCTGCTTTAAAATTTACTGCAGGAGGGAAGACTTCATGACTGCCTCCGGCCAAGATGCCTTTCCCCTGAAGTTCTGTTCTCACCGATGGGTGGAGAACATTGCTACAGCTGAGCGGGCACTAAAGATCTGGCCCAGTGTACAGCAGTACGTGGGGAAGGTGTCAACTGGCGTGGTTAGCAACCCTGGTACAGCATCGTTTGACGTCGTCAAGTCATTTTGCGACAATGAGATGACACCCGTGATGCTGACAGCCTTCACGTCCATCGCCAAGGTTATTCAGCCATTCCTTACCCTTTACCAAGCCGACAGGCCTTTGTTGCCATTCTTGGTAAAAGACATGCAGCGGCTGATTGAGGACCTCATGCTCCGATTCATGAAGGCAGATGTCATGGAAGGTGTCACCGCTGCGAGGCTTTGCACGCTTGATCTCGCAGATACCGCGCTCTACACGAGCCATTCCAAGATAGATCTGGGGTTTGCCGCTGAAAGAAGCCTGAAAGAGCTGGTCTCCACCAAGAAAGTCAGTGAGCGGCAGGTGTTGGCCATCAGGATTGGGTGTCGCGATTTTCTTGTAGCGATGGTGACCAAGTTGCTGGCAAAGGCACCCCTAAAGTATCCGTTGGCGCGGTCGCTGTCCTGCTTAGACCCACGGGAAATGGCAGCGAACAAAGAGCGCTGCCTGAAGCAGATGAAGAGAGTCCTGGGCTATCTGGTGAGCAGCAACAGAGTGCGGGGAGGAGCCACTGCCTGTGACGAAGTCCTCAGTCAGTTCCGCATATTTCTGCACAGCACAGTGCAGCACCATCGGTCCGAGTACGAGGACTTCAACCCGATGGCAGATGATGCTCGGTTGGATGTCCTTCTCCACAGGGACATGTCCACTGACCAACAGTTTGGACAAGTATGGCCAGTCGTGCGAGACCTCCTGTTGCTATCACATGGGCAGGCAAGTGTGGAAAGAGGATTCTCCATAAATCGCCAGGTGGAGGTGGAGAATATGAAGGAGGAGACGGTGGTGGCACAGCGGATTATTTGTGATTATGTGAAGTTTGTGGGTGGCATTGCTCAAGTTCCCCTCTCCAAACCTCTACTGGCATCTGCAGCAGCTGCTCGCCAGAAATACACAGCTTACCTGGATGACCAGCGTCGCGAGAAGCTGCAGGAAGAGGGTCAGCGGAAGCGCAAAGCCCTCCTGGACGAAATTGAGAAAACGAAGAAGCGTCGGTGCAGCTTACAGCGGGCAGTGGATGATCTTTTCCAGTCGGCAGATGAGTATGCAGAGAAAGCAGAGGCCACGGGGAACATAGTGTTGGTGACGAAATCCAACAGCTTGAGGAAGACCGCCAAAGAGAAGAGGCAGCTGTTGGCCAAAGTCACCGAAGACTTAGACAAGCAGGTTGAGGCCCTCAAAACAATATAGTTTCCAAGACGATCCAAGTCCATCGGCCTTCTCTTCCTCATCTTCCTCTTCCTCTCTCTTTCTCTGTCTGTCTCTCTCTCTCTCTCCCCTTCTCTCTCTCCCTCTCCCTCTCTTTCTCTCTCTCTCTCTCTCTCTCTCTTTCTCTCTCTGATAATGTCACTATTTTTCTGTTTTTCTCTATCTGTCATGCCTCCCTCCGTTTATGTCTCAATTTCCCCCTCTTTGTCTCACGGCCTTTATTGAAACATCCAGAGTGGTGTATTGCATGATGATATATCAGACAGATCTAAGTATTGACTATTCCACACCAGAACGTAATCACGAGGGCGGTTGGTATGCATCTAATAGACTATGGTGTAGAGACTAATGAAGTTTGTAGTGAATGGTCAAAACCCCTTGAAAAACCCTTGAATTTTTCTCAAAATGCCCCTTGAAAACCCTTGAAATTGATTTTGGAAGTCTGTACGAACCGTGTTAACTCAGTCATGTCTATCTTCAATCCTGACTGCGCATGGCTGTGTTGCAGCTCATGTCGTGGGTACTTGCTTGTCCTTCGGTTGGTGTGTGTGCCCAAGACGACAGGGACAGAATCCTTTAGTCTTGTTCCAACTAGCTCGTAGAGAAGATTGGTCAAGCCAGTGTTCGCTGGGAATCAGCAGGTGTGGGCGTAACGTACTCAGGATATCTTTGTTCATAGTCTGGCGTTTACTCTCAACTCAAGTTGAAGGACAGGAATGGAAGCTTACAACTCACGTTGATTGTTGAAAACACAACGAGCCAAACCACCAAGATGATGACATACATACCATTTGCAAGGGCTTCACCTCTGGTATTAGTTTGATTACGTCTCGTTGCTGCATTCATCCTCTTCTTTGCTGCCATAGAGCCGTGTCCAGGAGGCTATCCAGCGTGCAGATGACATCATGGATCTCAAGGTGCCCGTTTATGTGTCATTTGTCTTCCCGTGTTCTCGTGTGAGACATATTTGTTGCGGCACAGAAGAGGCTTCACAAGCATTTCGTGTTAATAGTTGTGTTGTAGAGTGTGTTGATTTCGGAGCACTACTTGGGAAAGATAGGAGGATGTGTGTGTGTGTGTGTTTTGTGTGGGTTGTCTTTCCTTGCTCATGCATGTTCTGTATGCCCCCTTACAGAACTGTGTCGACGGTGTTCAAACAGCACTTGAAGAGGAAAAGTATGAACAGGTCAGTGGGAACAGTTTGTGGATACGTCAAGCCTGTGTTCTGACTGCTGGCCAGGCCTGTTATTGGTGTTTCTGCCATCCCACCTGCCACACCTGTCTGTAGCCGTCTGCTCTTCATGTTATACCATGCTGAGATGCAATGCTTGACACACCCTTGTGGGTAGAAAGAGCCGCACCATAGGAAAAGAGCTGTATTAACCCCCAAGCCTCCCTTGTAAATCATCAAGCAAGGAGACCAGGGTTGGCAGGAATGAGAGGCGTTGTGGCAAGGAGGCTGGCATGCTTAGATCTATTGCTTGTGCCGTGACGCTGCGGGTCACCACCCCATCTGCTATCTGAATGTACGGAACCCAGATGTGGGAGGCACACGTGCTGTGTCAAATCAGGCTGCTTTTGCTAAGGTGAAGCTAGGAGCACTGTAAAGCAAATTGCACAGCCGAGCACTGTAAGGCAAATTGCACAGCCACCTTTGCCAGCCACCCTCCCTGTTTAATAGATTAATATTGCAAGCACGATGGAAAAACGACATACAGTGATAGAGAGAAGAGATTGGAACGAAAACTGAGGAATAACAGAAGTGTGGCAAGGGGGAAATGACCAAGAAAACTTGACGGAAGAAAGGGAGTTGGGGGGGGGAGGAGAAACGAGGAGAGAAGCAAAACATGCTGTGGTTTCCAGATTGCCACGAGAAAAAAGGAGGCCGGAACATACGCAATCGGCACTAATAAGGCAATGCGCACATGGTGAGCTGGACTGGGTACGAGGGTTGACGTTTAACTTTACCAGTTAAAGTAACAAGTTACGTCGGCCCACTATTCTCTTTACTTGGTCCTTGTCATAAGTAACAGTTTTGCTTTGCGGCATTTCGTCACAACTTTAGTTTCTCCTCTTTCTTTTTTTTCTTTGATAGGCTGCTGCACATGTACATCGGTATCTTACGTTAGACAAGTCTATCCTTGATGAAGCAACGTCTGATACTACTGGTGAGTGACAAGGATCTCTCTCATTCTTTTCTCTCTTTCTCTCTCTCTCCCTTTCTCTCTCTGCTTCCTCCTCTCTCTCTCTCTCTCTCTCTCTCTCTCTCTCTCTCTCTCTCTCTCTCTGACACACACAGTCTCT
>JAOWAR010030686.1:0-13521 GCA_028571005.1 Clathrina lutea
TCGCTCAGACTGTCAGCTCTAACTTTCGTCTCGTAATAAGACACACACACACACACACACACACACACACACACACAGCCCTGGGACCCGTTGTCATCTCTTAGTGCCCCATCCTCTCTTGAGATAGGTCCAGAAACAGGTGGGCATAGAAATGTCTAGGTTTCTTGTAGGATTTTTTTCTTGTATCGAGATGACAGCGCCTCAACCGATGAACCGAGTCTTCTGCCGCTTTTGTAAATTTTTTGTGTTGCATACTGACAACCAAATCGTCTTTCACCTTTCATCCTAGTCCAACTATACAAAATTCTTTAACACACACACACACACACACACACACACACAAACATAGAAACACACACATACACACAAACACACACTTTCGGCATTGTTTTCTTAACCAGAAACCTTCAATCTTTACAAAGAAAAGAAAGTAACGATAAGAAAGGGAATGGACTGATTGAAAAATTTGATTAAAAAGTAATAATAACGTGTATGCTCATACTCCGTGTCAGATCCGACCTCGGACCCGCAGCAGCAAATCGCCAAGCAGACGAGAGCCACCTTCACTATCAACACCACGAGGGCTGTGACTCACTGAAGGAGAACTGATCACTTCCTCGGTATTTGGTGGGTTACCCAGGGCGAGTTTGTTTATGCAGTACGAGCGCATTCCAAACTTTCTTTCTTGTCTCTTCACAGTGAGTTGGGAGTCAGTCAGCGGCAGTAGCAGCGAAGTTATCAAATCCGTCTCTTGATCTTCATGATCTTGTGCATGTGCTTGCACTTGGCAAACGGAAGTGCGCGCGATTACTCGCGGGATTGGCAAGTTGTTGGAAGAAGATGGCGGCTTCAAGCGACGAGCGGTCGCCATTTTGGCAATGTGGGAATGTGGGTATTTTTTTTTTGATGGCCCCCACACTCCATGACGTCAAAACGTTGGTCTGCCGTGAATATTCGTGATTGTGATGCAGTGTGATGATGATGATCAAGTGTGATACAGCTGCGACGATGATCTTGCGTGCATCCGAATGAACCGTTCAAAGTCGAACGAGCATGTTGCCAAATTCATCTTGCCTATTGTTGGATCGATGGTGAAATGAAAAACTGGTCCAAACGGAAATGAAAACTTGGCAAGCTGTCCCGGCTGGGACATTGGCTGTCGCCATTTACAACTTCGATGCTCGAAAGTCCCAAGAGTTGTCCATCTGTGTCGGCGATACGTTAGTCCTTCTTGAAGAATGTAGTGGCTGGTACCGTGGCGTTGTCAAGGGCTGTAAGAGCTCCAAGAAAGGCCTGTTTCCGACCAGCTATGTTCATTTGAAAGGGCAGGAGGAGCTTATCACTCAAGAGGTTGCGAACGTTCTTCGAGAATGGGGAGAGATGTGGAAGATGATTTACTTGCAGGGGGAAATGGGATCTTTGCACGTCATCCGTGCCGCCATGCAGCAGTTGATATTTTGGAGGCGGGACATCGTGATGGCGCAACTGCCGGAGGAACAGCTGATGCCGTTGAAGCAGAAGATCGCCAGCAAAATCAACTGGGGCAACGAGCAGCTTCGCTTGGACTTTGTTCCACGGGAGCAATCTGGCGACCCGGTGGATGTGGAGTCATGCAGTGTGCTGAAGCTCTACAACAAGCACAGCCGGCCCAACCACGGCGCTAGCATGCCTCGCAAGTCGTCGCAGGTGGCAGTGGGTGGTGGTGAGTTCGTTCATCACGTTTACGTGAAAGCCACGAGCTTGGTTTGTTCTCTTGTCCAAGGTGATGAAGCGGAGATGCTGCTTAGTATTTATGATCTCATGCGTGAACGGTACGTGAGTGAGAGGTTTGGCTTGCGCTTTGGCAAGTCTGGCATGCCTGAGAATGGCTACAGCCTGAGCTGTCTGTTCACTGATTTGGACTCGAGCGACATCGCCGCCATGCAGGATTATTACATTGTCTGCCACGTTCTACGCTGTGGGAAAATGGAGATGAACAGCAAGAAGGCCTTTGGTGGGAACTTGCGCCGCCCTCTTGCTTGTGCTGTTGTGCCCATGCACAGCTTGGTAACTATTTCCCATGACGACGAGCCCCTGCGCCAGCTGGCTGGCCAGCTGCACGTATGTGATGAGAAGGATTTTTGTCAGCTGCACGAGATGATCATTCGCCGAGCGGCAAAGAGCAGTGAGCGGTATGGTAGTGTTTCACTGGCTATGCGTATGTTCCATGGTACCCTAGCGGACGTCCAAACACGAAACACCAACTTTTTGAGCAAAAGCATACCGCTCGTTCGAAAGATCGGCTTCTCAGAAGTGATGCTTCCTGGAGAAATGCGCAATGATATTTTTGTCACCATTGACCGCGGCGAATTTGAGAAAGGAAGCAAGTCAACACCGAAGAACCTGGAACTGACTATGCAGGTGCTTGATACGGCAGGGTTGCCACTTAAAGTTATTTACCCAGCTGCAGGTTTTGAACCCGTGTCCGAATTTCACTCATTTGTTTTGTATCACAACAACTCCCCTCGATGGGCGGAAACGGTACGTCTCAACATTCCATTTGAGAGCGTCAATGAAGCATACGTGCTGTTCTCGGTCCGCCACTGCTCAAGAAGCGAAGACAGCAGGTACAACACATTTGCCACGATGAAGATCATCCGCCAGGATGGTACCACTGTCAGCGACACGTGCCACGAGCTGTGCCTGTACCGGTGCACGAGCTCCTTTAGCCCGTCCTCATCATTTGCTCATCTCCCATCCACCGTGCAGGAGGCGATGCAGTCACCCGTGCAGGCGATTCATGAGCACGTGTCGCAGCGTGAGAATTTGCTGGTTACGACGCGGGTTTGCTCAACAAAGTTGACACAGGATGTGAACCTTCTTGGATTACTTCGCTGGCGGTCCCAGCCATCTCTTCAGCTTCTGAGCATCCTCGAAGATATCGTTCTCGTTGACGGCAAGGACATCTGTGTGTTTCTTCAGGACACATTTGATGCTCTTTTTGGGATTTTGGACACGGATGATGAGGTCTGCGAGCAGCTTGTGTTCAGCAACCTTGTGCATGTCATCAGCCTGCTGTCGGATCGTAAATACGAGCACTTCCAATCCACGCTCAACACCTACATTGCAAAGCACTTCTGTGGGGCAATGGTCTACAAGAAACTCGTCTGCTGCTTACGTGCCTACCTGGACAATGCTCAGCGTCCCGATCTACAGAGGCCACTGCGCGACATAATTGATGTTCTCACCTATCTTCTGAGGTTCATCATTCAGTCGCGCCTCTTGTTTGCGCGTGCCAAGAAGAACATGGGTAAGGCGAGCTTCCTGGACTGCTTGATCAAGGTCATGCGTGCCGTCATCGCTATGCTAGCCCTTCCGGAGGTGATGCCCAAGACAAAGGAGTTTATCATGCGCAATTTCTCCCAGTGGCTGACCGAGCTCGTGACCGTCTTTGCCGAGGATGAACTGGTGGACTTGATTGTAGAACTCATGACAACTGCTTTGCCAGCCGATGTGCAGAAGCACCCGCTGCTTTCTTCTAAGCTCACGTTAATGGGTGAGATTGTGGACAGCAGTATCTTCTCCCACGATGTGGCGCGGCACCAGCTCCTCCCGTGCTTCCTCACTGACAACCTGATGGTGTACTTGCAGCGGCGAGAAGAGCTCAGTTTGGTCTGGGAGATTCTGGGCAAGATCATCAGCCGACTGGAAGGACTTGCCAAGGCGGATGACATTCATCTGCTTGTCACACTGATCGTTCCCACCCTAGTGAACTTCATTTCGATGATGGACACACGCCAAGACCCACCGCTGCCCTTTGCTCACACAGCAGTGTGCTCATTTTTGGGGATTTTCCGGATGATGAGTCGCACCACGTTCAAAGACTTGAACACTGTGCTCCGAACACCTGTCCACATTCGCCGTTTCTTGAAGGAGCTCCTTCTCATCTTTAGACGTCTGATGGAGACAAGCTTCTTTGAAGAGTTGTGGAATGAGTTGCGTCTGCTACAGGCCAAAATTATGTTGACATCGGCCAAGGAGCTCATGACCGAGTTTCTTTCAGCATTCATTGGCCATCAGTTTGACAAAGACCTCCTCCTAGCATTCTTTGAGTTCGGATCACTCTTCATCACTCAGCCACTGGTGCAGGTGGAGGCGTTCACTGTGATAAAGCGGACCAAGATTGAGGACCGCTATGGCGACATGCGTGCCGACATGGCCATTGAACTTGCCAGCATGTGGCTTCGTCTCGGTGACCAACAGAGTGTGTTCATTCCGAGATTAATCGGACCACTGGTGAAGGCGTCCCTTGTCTGCCAGGACGTGGTTCGTCAGTCGGTCTTGCCAATCTTTGCAGACATGCTCGAGATGGAGTACACGCGGCATGGCAATTTCACACGCGTGGACATGGAACTGTGCGAACACCTCGACTCCATGATCACGGGTGGGATGGGTGATGAGTACTATCTCAAGTCGTTGGAGGCCATTTGGCAGAAACGACTTCAGTCGTCTTCGCTGATCAGTGACAAAGGCAAAGAGGAGGCCACACTGCTGATCAAACGGCTTGTCACGTTGTCAGTTCTTCTTGTTGACTACCGACTCCTAGGCAAGGAGGACCAGATTGGCTCAGATCGCAACCAGCGCATGGCCGTCATCCATGACCTGCTCTCTTTCTACAAGGAGAATGACCAGCCAGAGATGTACAAGCGTAGCATCTACAAGCTGGCCAAGCTGCACATCCGTGCTCAGAACTGGTCTGAGGCGGCATTCACACTTCTCATAAACGCCACATCGCTCAGCTTTGATAGTAAGACGATCGAGCCTGCGTACTTGTCCTACCCATTGCAGATGGGTGGTGAGCGGAAGGAGGCACTCTGCTGGGACATTATTGGCTACTTCGACAAATGCCGTCTCTGGGAGTACGGCCTAGAGCTGTGCGACCAAGTGGCCGACTGGTACCGTAACCATTCCTACAACTATAAACAGTTGAGTGGGGTGCTTCGCATGGCAGCACAGTTCTTTCAGAACATCGTTTTGGAGATCCGACCAGCAAGAGAGTACTTCCGGGTTGGCTATTATGGCCATGGTTTCCGGCCATTCCTTCGTAATCGTGTCTTCGTCTACCGTGGAGAGGAATACGAGAAGCTGGGCACGTTCACAGAACGCATTCAGTCTGAGCACCCAGGGGCGACACTGATGACCACCAACACACCTCCGGATGAGAAGATTCGGCAGTCGGATAGCCGCTACCTACAGATCTGTACGGTGAAGCCCATACCGGACAAGGACGACCTTCTTGACCGGGTGGATGTGCATGAGAACATCCGTAACTTTAAGCTGGTAAACAATATCTGCGTATTCGGCTACTCGCGCCCATTCCATAAGGGGCCCAAGGACAAGGAGAACGAGTTCAAGAGCTTGTGGCTGGAGCGCACCACCTTGACCACAGTCAACCGCCTGCCCTCGATTCTTCCGTGGATGGAAGTGAAGAAGACGGTGGTAAGTGTTGATGCGTAGTGTTTTCATGTCCGCTTGCACAGACAAGCATAATTGGCTCTCTACTGATTGTTCCAGCACAGAATACTGTTTCAGGAGAGAAGGTGGGAAATCCGTTCTTTGTGCTAGGCCACGATTGACGACGTTAGAAAGTTATCTTCCATGTCGTAAAGGCTCCTGCAGTCCCAGTACATTTCGCATACTAGCCATTTTCATAGTCTCCGACTTTGTGATATTTTGTATGGGGAAATAATTGTTGTTGTTTTTTCACTTGACCCGATTTCATAGAATCTGCTTTAAATTTAATGCGAGATAACATTGACAGTTTCTCCTCAACTGTACAGTGGTGTTACGGATTTTCCCAAATTTTTGTGTTGAAAATCTGTCAATTAGCGTATTCTATTTCCAGTTTTTTTCCCTGCAAATTCACAAATAGGGCCATCTCACGTTTTCTCCTTGTATATTTTATTAGGTTCATAAATAGGTCTTACACAATAGCGCTGGAAAGCCAACATGTGGAAATGTCCCCGAAGAAGAATCTCTGGGATTTTGTAAAAGTGATTGTTCGTAAGGGGCTGCCACTTTCATGCTTCGAAAAAGCTTTCACCTGTCTAGATTATCAGGTATATAATTTTCCAACCACACCACATGTGCAGGCATTGCCATGGTAATTTCCATAGTGCTAGACACTGCGCAATCATCGCCATCGCTCATCATCATTTGGTTTCAAAGTCAAGTCTCGGTCTCACATTGACCTTGCCATATGTACCACTTAACGACTTGTTCAAAACTCTTGTCAAGATTAAGGCTGGAGCACATTGGAATGATTGCAGTCCCGTATCAGCAATTTTGTCGATTCGTTGTCCCATGCCAGCTGAAAGTTCGGTGACATGAAGGAGCTGGTGGAAGAAAGGAAGAGAGCGAAGTCAATGTGAGCCAAGGTTAGATATGTTCGCAAGTAAATCATTCTTCCCCTAATCCTCGAACAAGATTTAAAGAAAAAAAAAACGAAAAAAAAAAAGAAATCGGTGGTCTTAGCAGCATGCCTTTATCTTGTTTCTATTTTTTCGTGCCAGACGCCCAGTTGAAAAAATGTGCCAATTCTGTTCAATTTCACACCGGCAGGGAAAAGACGATGCCGTGGGTGCACATAGGCCGGGGAAATTCGTATAAGAAGGAGAGGAGGGAGAAGAGAGGTGGATGTTGCAGCTCTTCTGCAAGCAGTTCATCAAGAATAAGAGAACAAGAAAGCTCGTGACAAATCCGGGAAGGCCATTTCTTGGCTTGGACGCACACGTCCTCATAATCGTCCTGCCAACAACAGTGATGCTTCAAACAGGTAAAATCGCACGGCAATTTTGCTGGTCATAGATGCGTTCTGTGAATAACGCTGACTTCTCAGAAGTCGTCGATTTCCCGGCGATGCTACTGTCTCCAGCTCTTCTGTGTGTCGATGACATGGCGAAGTTGCTGCATTTTATGATCATGGTGTGGTTTCCACTGATCTGTTTCCAAGGAATCACCTTAGGGACGTCGTTAAATTATGTTATTCTCGAGTTGGTAGTACCTTTGCTTTTCACTCGCATTATTGAATTTCACATTAATTAGTTTTATAACCACAAACGATGAACTTTATTGCTGGAAAATCAAATATCAAACGTTTCGGCAACAGCGCCATCAGCATTGCTCGTGTTGAGACGTTAAAGACCTGACTGTTGTTGGTACAGCCCGTTAAAAGGGTCAGTGAAGAATTAATTAGACTGGGAGGGATCCTATAACGACGAGTAGTAGATTGGGTGGCATGAAAAGGGAAGGTGAGGGTGTGATTGATTATGGTGAAAGGTCTCGCTTGATATCTTTTCTCCTGTTGTTTCCTCTCTCCTCTTACACCCTCTTTCCCCACTTGCATATTTTTTTCATATCACCATTTCATAGTCACATTCATTTTCATATAATTATTTTTTCGTCTTTTCCCACCTGCATTTTTTCCTGTCATCAATTTCCCCCACCCCCTCCCAGCTCCCATTCTTACCTGCACCTGTTATTCAATATACTACCTGTCTATGTAAGATCCCTCTCAGCTGAACTAATTCTTTACTGAGCCTAACAATGGACTGGACCAACAATGGTCAGGTTTTTTGATATCTTGAACATGAACAACTCATATAGTGTTGTGGCCAAAACGTTTTGCTGTTTGTTTTTTCCATCAATAAAGTTCACCATTTATGTCTTCACAGCCATTTTTTGTTGAATTAATGTTTTTGCGACATCAAAGAATGCCTAAATTCCTGGTCAGCAACTTCTGCTTGGATTAGGTTTCTGAAAACCTTATGAGGAAATCTTCTTAAACAGTCACTTTTGCTGATGCAGTTTTTTTCCAGATTAGCTTCAGAGAGCGATTTTTGATAGAATGTACAAGATTTAGAGCAAATTCGCAATACCGGTGTATTCCATTCTTCCGGATGGGATGGTTACTGAGCATGCGTCGATGATGGTATATGGATGTGACTCCTTGGTCATTTAAAACTCTATACACTTTCTCATTCCCTTTCACCAGAGGCAGAGACTACTTATATCATAGATGGAAACATTTCTTTTTTGGAAATGGCTGAGCACTGAAGGTGCGAGGCTGAGAATTGTTCCTTGCTTCACACCTCATGATTTCACACAATGGCTGTGAAGGTAATGGTGTGCATGGTAGGGATGGAGGTGACTTGAAAGAGGAGTTTGTTTGCTGGCAGGTGGAGGAAATCTCACCGATCCGAAACGCTGTGGAGACCATGGTGGCGAAGAACAAGGAGCTCACATCGATGATTGCGACATACAAGAACAATCCTGGCCGCAACATCAACCCGCTCAGCATGGCTCTCAATGGCGTGATCGACGCTGCTGTCATGGGTGGCACAGACAATTATGACAAAGCCTTCTTCGTCCCAGAGTACCTTGTGGCTAATCCTGACGACGCATCAACTGTACAGAATCTGAAAGATCTCATCAAAGAACAGGTAAGGCTGGAAGATGGAATGGCAACATCCTTGATTAAAGAGACTATTTGGGTCTTTGAAGAATATATTCAATTGGAACCGCACTTCTTACCTGTAATTTCGAAAGGTGAGAAGACCCTTGGCTCTTCACAGTTCTATGCTAGTATCAAACAACAATTGGTAAAGGCTTGAGGGGAAATGGAAGACGTCCAATGATACAAAGAAAACCGATTGGAGGAAGAGATGTGTCTGCGTGGATGAAAAATACATTAAAGAAAAATTGATGAATACTCAACTCTGTGCCAGGACTGGGACTCAAACCTGCGGCACCAAATCGCCTAGCAGGCGAGAATACCATCACGTCATCATTAGAATGGCATGAGGGTGTAGTGGACAGTAAAGCGACTCTCGTCTTCTAGGCGATTTGGTGCTGCGGGTTTGAATCTTGGTCTCAGTACACGGAGTTGAGCATTGATCAACTTTTCTTCAGAGAAAACTGATGTCAAAGTCCATTGTTCTCTTGAAAATGTTTCAGGTGTTAAAAAAAAAGTGCTGTGCAATGGATCCGCAGCTTTTGATGTTTAAAAGGGCATTTCGACAGGTCTGCTACTCTGAATTTGTGTAATACACAAGTTCAAAGTCGCAAATTGGCTCTGATTATGCATGTTCAAGAGTGGCACTAGTTGTGAGATAAGTCCTTGAAGCCACAGCTACACATGAGAAGTATTGCCATTTTGGACAAACAAACAAAAAGAAAAAAAACAGGAAAAATTCAGCTTTGGAAGTTGAGAACTTTGAACTTTGAAAAACTCCCAGTAGCTTTCTTCATGACCTGTGGAACAGGAGCACCAGTACTGAGACTGGGGAGGGCGAGATATGGAGTGGGAGTGAGAAGGTCTCTTCAGCATCCAAGACGATGACAACTGCGAGGAGGAGGAGTGTGACGATGATGACTTACTGAATTGCAGAAGAAGAAAGACGTTAACTGCATTACAGTTTCAGTCACATATTTCTTTTTTGCTCGGCATGAAGGTTCATGTCAACACGTAAACTGCGAGAAATATTGAGGTCACTTAAGAAATTAGTAATCTATTTCGCAAAAAGGAGTCGGGTCAGCAATATATAATAGAGATTGTACAAGCAGCCAGTTTATGGGGCAGGCTGAATTTTTTCGTTGTCAGTGTTTAATGAGAGAGGTGTGTGAGAGAGAGGCAGGGTCTGGCAGATGAAGGTGGGAAATTGTGAACGAGAAATGTACCTCTGAGCTTACTGAAATGTCATGGAAGTAGTGAGTAAATTTGTATGGTATCTCTCACACTAAGAAGCCAGTTCCTGTGTCTTCTTGTCACCTGTTGATCTGACGCTGCTGTCTTTTCATTGCCACGGCTCCTTCACTATGGAGCATCACGTCATCCCTGCTTCACTTCAGGATGTTAAAAGTGATGATGGCACTAAAATGGTCCAAGTAATGTTTTCCCTGTAATGATCACCAAAGGTATAATAATTGTAGCTGCTGTTTTTTGCACATGAATGCAGCTAAACAGTAGCTGCAATCATCTGCCTTCGGTAATCGCTGTAGCTACAGGGAATGCTACCTGGATCAATTTAGTGCTAACATCTCTTCTGATATCCTGAAGTGAAGCAGGGACGACTTGAGGCTCCATATTGAATGAGCCATGGCAATGAAAAGGCAGCAGTCTCAGATCAACAGGCGACAAGAAGACACAAGAATTGGCTTCTTCATGTGAGGTATACTTCAGCACACACATTTACTCACCACTGGGTTTTAGAAATTTTACACGCACACATCTCTCTCCCTGACGAAACATCTTTATTAGAAATGCTCCCATGGTAGGTAAGGAAAATTTAATGAATATGTATATAATACAAAGTGACATTATGTCTTTTACATTTTCCCACCTATGCCAAGCTGTCAGTCTGTCTTTTTCACACCTCTCCAAATATTTACACACGTCGGAAAAGATCCCAAGAGACACCCGCAAAACCCAGTCTGTCCTCTCAGTTAGCCCTGCTCCTTGTATTTTTTTGTCAAACGAATGGTTGTGTTTAACATCGAAAGTTCTCATAAGAACAACGCTTGACCTCAGTTTTCATTATCCCATTGGGCACCTTCCATGTCATTGAGTCTTTACCAACTGGTATTCTTTCCTGTAGTTGCATCTGAATATTTAGTCAACAAAAAGTTTAGGCAGAGTTGTTGCTGTTTGTTGTCACTGCTGCTGCTGCTGCTGCTGCTGCTGCTGCTGCTGCTGCTGCTGCTGTTGTTGCTGTTGTTGTTACTGCTACTGTTGTTGTTTTTGCTACTGTTGTTGTTTTTGCTACTGCCGCTGCTGCTCTTGTTTGTTGTTGTTGTTGTTTTTGTTTTTGTTGTTGTTGTTGTTGTTGTTGCTGTTGTTATTGCTGTTGTTGTTGTTGCTGTTGTTGCTACTGCTGCTGCTGTTGTTATTGGTGTTACTGCTCTTTTGTCTGTGTATTTGTACATGTTCAGTGGTGTTTCTATGGTTCAGAGACGATCTATGCTTGTAAGAGCAATATCTTCTACGCTTGGGTCTTGAGTAACTTGTGTTTCCTTTGTTTTGCTTCTTTCTTGTCAGGTTGTGATCCTGGAGGCAGGTCTTGAGGTGCACAAGACACAAGCACCTGAGAACCTAATGCCTTTCCACCTCAAGATGGAAGGATGCTTTTCGCAAATGAAAGAACGGAGAGGGAGCATGCGGTAGCCCTTTGCCCTTGAAGGCAGTCTCCATGTACATATGTGAGTAATCATGTGTGGGGGGGGGGGGGGCATTTCAAAGAAAATCGAGCATAGCCACCTTGACTCCAAGAACCAAACCCAGGGTGTGTAGGCACAGCTGTAAGGGTGGCAAAGCTAAGCTTAACCTACGATTAATTTTACATAAGTGCAGTTGAGTGCTGGCCCAGCGGGTTATAGTCAGTCAGACCTTTCAGATAGTTGTGCTCACATTGCTTGGCAGGGGAAACAACTCACTTAGAAATGACTAATTTGAGCCAAATGCTTATAAAGCCTTGAGCACTCGTTGAGTTGATGTCTTAAAGGAACGACAAACCAGAGAACCCTTCCTGCTCACAGGCCTTGATGAGGATGTCTTGGATGGATGGCAGGCTCAAGGTGAAGAGCAAGCTGAAAAATCTGCTGCAATGAGCTCTCAAAGGAAATTGAATGACTCATTGTACACTCAGCATGCTGAGATCAGACTAACTCATAAACAACTTCAAGTACAACCAGAATGAACATAACGTATGCGCAGCCGAGGCAGTAATTAATCAATATGGACGCCGCTGCAATTCATTATAACATTCTTAACATGTAGTCATAGCAACCATGCTCAGTTTTGTTCGTGGTGGGGAGTTGCAGACTTGACTGTCATCCTTTTTGGCCCGATGCTTGCAAGCAAATGCAATAGAGGCAAAAAGCAAAATGTAACCAAAATTTTGATGAAACACCCCCAGCGGCTTTACGGTACATCGATCTACTTATTGTCAATCTGGGGCCGTCATATCGGATGGTAAAGTGCTTTGGGGAAAAATCCTGAGGGAGTGTGTCTAGTTCAGCTGGAACTCTTACATGTATGTGAATGGGTTTTAATTTGTTTCTGGCTCTGGTTTCTCAGAAATCAGAGACAGAAAGATCAACTACCTCACGAATTTCCATGCCACTGGTTGGCCGCTTCTTGTTTTCGGCTCTACAAGAAACAGTGCACAAGCGCGGTACACGGAAGATCACTTCTCTGTGAATGCAAACCAGTTAACCCCTGCCCCTTGCCCCATTGCAGAGAAAAGGTTGGAAAATCGGGGTGGGAAATACCCAGAAATGTTGGGGAATACGCAGCGCTTAGGCAATCATCATGAATTTTTTTTCCAGACCCAAGTCCTGCAGATTACTACTACCCTGCCCCCCCCCCAAAAAAAAAAGAGTTAAGGGGGTTGGGGAAAATCTCGTCATTTTGATAAAAAAATATTTCATCTACCAACCGTGTCACTGCCTCAAAGTAGATTGTTTCTTCCGTTAACCAATTCTTTGCACTCACTGTGGGAAGCTGTATCTGATCTTTTTTCTACCCACATGAAGCCTCTATGTAAGCCGGCTTCATCACCGTTGCTACTATCATGTTCCACCTTGACCTTATTCTACAAGTATTGTTATCTGTGTCCCTCCAAAAAACATGGCTGGAGAGTTTTGTGACAACAGACAGACATGAAGATATTTCATTTTTGTCTTTCTCCAGGGCAGGTATGGGCTGAAAATGTCCACAGACAATAGACAATATAATATAAAGAGCGTTTTTGCCATTTCTTAAAATATTTATTGTGGCAACCCCCAGCAAATTTTTGTTTTGTTGCATCAAGAAGCCCAAGAGGTACGCAAACAAACAAAAACAGCAAATTGATAGCAACCCTTCAGTCAGAATAAAAAGAGGTGTGAAAAATCGAAAAAAGAATTGTGCTGTGTGTGTTGAGTTTGCCCTAACATGAGCGAACGTGCAACTGATTTGAAGTAAGGTCTTGGTTCTAGCAAGTGTTTCAAAAGTTGTAATTGTCTTACTTGCTCCCAACTCTGAATTTTGGGTCAAAATCAAGGTCAGCACTACATGGTCGTATGTGACATTGGTTTAAAAAGGACACCTCAGACCGCAAAATAGAGCGGGGACCCCTTTCTTCTTCTTCTGGAATATCAAACCTTGCAAAATACTGAATCAGAAGATGTAAATGAATTTGCAAGTTGATACACGAAGGGGGGGGGGGGATTTAGAACAAAGCCAATCATGGTCGCCTTGACTACATGTTAACGCATGCCCATCGGACAGTCTCGATTGACTTGTTGTCTTGACTACTGATAGATAGTACCGAATTCAAATTTCAGAGGTCAAATTCGGGATGGAAATGAGGCATGAAATGCTTTTCCACGTTTTTGTTCCAAGAAGACCAAGTGTCGCAGGACAATTGCCGTGTATGCATGCTGCTGAGGAGCATTCCCCTCTCTCAACTCGCCGGGACGTTTTGGCGTCCATTGTCAAGCTCT
>JAOWAR010030797.1:0-13514 GCA_028571005.1 Clathrina lutea
ATCAAGAGCAGCCTGCCAGGAACCTTCCACTGTGGATCGCAACGTTGCAAAACATGTGCGCTGTTTTCCACCATGACCTCAGTGACCCTCAACGACAAGGTGTATGAAGTCCGCGGCCATTTCAACTGCCTCTCCTCTTCGATCATCTACCTGATCTGTTGTTCCAGTGTCAACGCGGTTTACGTTGGGGAAACCGGTCGATCACTCCGGGAGAGAATCAACGGGCACAGACATGCCATCCAGCACCAAGAGGACACACCTGTGGCTGAGCACTTTTCCCAGGCAAACCACCAATTGTCAGTCAGCGTGTTGGAATCCAGTCCACCCGACACCCTGTCACGTGTGCCTGGATTTCACACTTCCAAATGGAAAGATCTTAGGTTGTTTTGAATAGAGACGATGGTCTAGATGCTTTGCTGCTGTAGCACCTGCCTTGCACTCACATCCTCACGTGTTCACACTTTCTTTTCACACACAGCATTCACCTCACACTCACACACTCACGCCCTTATTTCGCACCTCCCTTGAAACCCAGCTCCCATTTATTCCACTCCTTTGCCTGTTTTCATTCTAACCTGATGAAGCCCAAGGGGCGAAACGCAGTTGTACTTCTTTTTTCTTCTTCCTCAATTAAAGTCAGCTTTTCTGTCACCTTCTTGATAGCTTGCTACCAGGAATATCTCAGGCAGGTGCAGGACACCATCGAAATTACAGCCAGAGACTATGGAACAGATTTTTTCTAATGTGAGCCTTTTTCTCCTTTGTGTGCTGGGTTTGTCGTTCAATTATCCCTTTGGGTATTATCAAGTGGGCTTTTTTCCTTAGCGTCTTGCTAAACATTCCACTCCTTTCCGTCGGTCCTCATTTTTGTGTGAAAATTATTTTCAGGTTCAATGAACCAATACATCATTGTGTGATAAGCTTAGCTGTCTTCTTGTGTGTTGTGTACTGGTGTAAAAAGCAAGAAGATTCCAATGGTCTTAAAGCCTGTCATAGAACGATAAAGCAGGCTGCCACAAGTTGATACTATACGGTGTGGCGAATACACGACTTCGTTTATATCGGACACACCCTCACTAGCCGAAAATGACGGCCGCATGGAAAGCTCTGAGGGACAAAACCCGTGCAAAACTGGTTAGTACGCGCCGACCAAAGACGATCTCGAGTATCCAAGACGTACTTTGGACTTTGTCCCTGCTCTCGGTGGGCTCTTGTCGTTTAGCAGTTCCGTTTTCTAACAAAGCCTTGGGATCAGGGAAACGACTACTGGCGGCTGTGGGGTGCCGGAATCACCAAGACCGCGAGACAAACGTGCAGTTTTGTCGCTTCCCTGTGGACGTTGATACCTGTACGTGACAATCGCGAAAGGCGGTAAGCAGGACGCTGTCTTGAGACAGATGAAGGCGAAGTGGAAAGAGCAAGCTCGGAGTTAGATGAAGGAGGGAGCTTGGTGGATCAGCCGTATCTGGTCGGCGGTCAGGAGCTGACTATGGAGACCCCCTGAATGATCCTATAGCTAACTGATTCCTAGCTCTGTCCGAGTAACTGAAGTGGGACGCACACAAAATATGCGTCTCTAGAGAACATGTAGAGCTGAAACGATGACTGGATAAACCTCAGTGAAGACCTGTTGATCTGCAAAAGGAAAAATACTGAATTCAACCACAAAGTGGAGGAAAAAACTTGGAGCAGCAATCATTGGATAGGACAAGAAGTCTTACTTCCCGGCTACCTTATTGTGTGACTTTTGAGTCCTTGTAGAAGTTGCCAAGTCTCTACTGGTCTCACGGTGCATATGCTAAGCTAGCAGAGGCCAGAGAACTGGTCAAGATCGAACGACCTCGAGCGGTGCTGTATGAAGGTGGGCTGTTTTTGACTGGTTGGTCAAGTTGAGAACTGACTTGCCAAAACAGGATCTTTGCTTTTTGATTTGAACTATCTTCTGTCCCTCGAGTTCCTCCAACTTGAAAACTTGGCCGGAATTTTGCCTTGCGAATTTGAGCATAACAACATTTGGCTGGAATGCAAAAAGATTAGGGAAAGTCTCCCGGAAGCCGTCAGAGGGGAACACAGCACAAGGCTGGATGTTGTCAGCATAATAATCGACTGCTTTGAGTTCAAAATACCTGCAGGCACCGTGATCTTTCTCTCTCCAAGGTTTGAGCTACTAAGATTATAAACAGCAAACTAATGTGAAGGCCATGGTCTGCATCACACCAAACAAATACATTCACTTGTTTTGTGTCACAGCTGTACCCAGGAAACAAGATTGACAACATGATAGCAATAAAGATTGTGGAGTGCTGGATCGATACTCACCTGGCCACGATTTCCCGGCCTGGCAGACAAAGGCTCTACGTTGTCAGAGACAGAACTTCAAAGATGAACTATCAAGATGATTAGACTTTACCTTTCTTCCAAAGACCAGCTAGCAATCATCGTTGGACAAAGTGAACTTGGCCGCACAAAAAAGGCTGCTGATGTTAAAGTCCTATATACATTGTTAATGCTGGAATTTATGTGGAGAATGCCATTGGCCGATTGCAACTTTATTCCATTGTGAACCGTCGTGTTCCATTGGTCTATGCACACCTCGCTAGACAAATCATTTGGCATTCGTATTCCAACTTTCTTAACCCCTTTTACATGCCCTATAGCTGAATAAGCTTTTGTTTACTTGTCAATGGGTTGATCTTCGTTCCTTACTTGTGCTTGTGTTGTGTTCACGTTGAGTTAATTCCTTTCTCGTGGTCGTGTTCTGTTTACATTGAGCTAATCTTGATCTCCATTCCTTTCCCGTGTTTGTGTTCTGTTAGCATTGAGTTAATTCCTTTCTCGTGTTTGTGTTCTGTTAACACTGAGTTAAAGTTGATCTCCATTTCTTTCCCATGTTTGTGCTCTGTTAGCATTGAGTTAATTCCTTTCTCGTGTTTGTGTTCTGTTAACACTGAGTTAAAGTTGATCTCCATTCCTTTCCCGTGTTTGTGTTCTGTTAGAATTGAGTAAATTCCTTTCTCGTGGTCGTGTTCTGTTAACATTGAGTTAATGTCGATCTCCATTCCTTTCTCGTGTTTGTGTTCTGTTAACATTGAGTTAATTCCTTCCTCGTGTTTGTGTTCTGTTAACATTGAGTTAATTCCTTCCTCGTGTTTGTGTTCTGCTAGCATTGAGTTAATGTCGATCTCCATTCCTTTCTCGTGTTTGTGTTCTGCTGTTTGTGACTTAATTCCTTTACACTTTCTTCCTTTGTTTTTTGCTCTTGTTGTGTGTCTCCTAGTGCTGTCCCCAGCTGTTTCTTCTACTCGACTGTCCCCATGACCGTCTTGTTTGTGTATGCTTTTCAGCCAGTCGGTCACGTATTATCAACCTTGTATCTACTTCATTATTGGACTGCCAATTTTGACATTTCAATCTGATAGGGAAGAGATCAGTGGCCTGTATTTCTTCTCGTCTGGCTTTGGGCCATTTGACATTCGAACATTTGCACCAATGTTGGTAGCTGATTGCCCAATTATTACTACACAGCTCAGACTGAGACAAGAAGTGCACTTAAAGAATAAATCCCAGGATTGTTTGGTCGCGACACTGTCAAACTGAGTGCCTAAAGTTTGATTCACTTGGACATTGCTTTTTGCATGCTCCTTAGGCCTACTGCTGCCAGATTCCTGGCCTGAATTTTTTTGTTTTGTCTTAGAATTCTCTCTTTCTCTTCTCCTTTCTTGATTCTTGGTGTGGCTCAGCCTGGGTATAGTTCAGATGGTTTGAAAGGGCTCCACTGTGAGTTCTGATGCCTTACTTTTTATCGGCAGTTGGTACATTAATTTCATCATGGCTGTTGCTAGGTCCAGCAGCTGTAGCGCAACTGTATCTTCCTTTTCTTTGCGGCATGGCACTTGGTCCATGTGTGTTCTTTCTTTGCTTTTTTGTTGGTTGTGGAGTTGGGCAAGTGGATGGGGGCTCTTTTTCTCTCTTTCTGCCTCATCATGGTCACGTCCCTTGATCATGAAAACTGAACGTGCATGTGTCTGATGGTCAGGTTCCTCGGCTAACATTTGGCGACCGTGCCAGGACCGATCTGAGAGTGAACGCACCAAGGAGCATTGGCCAGAATGATGAACGAAAAGGAGAGTCAGCCGACGGGTTAACCCAGAAAGGATGTAGCTTTGTCTTCAGTGAAGACACCAGCTGCAGAGCAAGAAGACGATGACCACCAGGGTCACGGTTCTGGCGACCAGTGGGTTGTCATCAAGTCCCAGTACGTAAAACAGGATAGGTGTATGGGCTCGAAGTAAAAACCTTGCACGACTTCGTCGCTGGCCGCATGAGTGAGTTCTTTGCCAGGGAAACACAGCGCCTGGAGAGAGCAGAACGATCAGCAGAGCGAGCCCAGCGAAAGCTGGAGATGGAGTTTCAGCATGCGGAGCAGATGGCTCGCCTGGGAAAAGTAGAGCTGGAGAAGAAGGATGCTTCGTCAAAGGCCGGTGAGTCTGGCGCGTCGACGAAGCTGAAAGTTCCAAAGGATGACGGCAAACAGGAGGTAGCCGAATACTTAAATCTTTTCGAGGCAGTGGTGAAGCAAAACGGTAGTGCTAAAACCGAGTGGCCGCTTATTCTTCGCACTGCAGTGCAGAGCAGTCCACTGGAAGCTTCAGTGTGTTTGGAGGACTTCAGAGTACGACGACATTCTTGCAGAGCTGCTCTTGTCGTTCGGTATTACCCCGTCCAAGGCTTGGAAGGAGCTTGTAAGTTGCAAGCAAAAGTCCGAGACCTTCAGGCGGTACTTCCAGCGAGCTGAACGTTTGCTGAACATGTAGGTAAAGTTGGCGCTGGAGAAGAAAACATCGGAGGTGTCTGTGTCGAATCTGTGTGAAGCAGTGGTGCAACAGATCGTCCTCGAGTCAGTCGATGCTGACATTGCTGCTTTCCTGCGACGTTCTCGGAAAGGCAATAAGTCGTTGGAAGCGTTTTTTACTGCTGGAACGGCATACCAGGCGTCGTATGAGACTTCAAGAGCCGACAATGCGAAGCCGGAGAAGTCTCAGCCGCAGGTGGCTGAGAAGGCGAGCAGTACGACACAGTCTTCAAGCAGGGCATGCGTCAACAAGGACAGTGGAAGTACTGCTCAGTGCTTCAAGACTTCCTTTGATGAGGCCAAGCGACAACTCTTTGCAATGGCACCTGAGAAGAGAAATAGCTTTCTCTTCAAAAACAAGCTTTGCTGCAACTGTTTGAAGCAGGGACACCAGGCCACGAAGTGCTATGTGAAGGGGAGGTGTACAAAGTGTGGCGAGAAACATCATGTGCTTATCCATGATGTGCTTCAACAGAGCGGAGAACCAAAGTGGCATCAGAACTTTTGGATGCAGGCACAACCCTAGAGCCTCGGTGTGAGGCTGATGACAGCCGTGGCAGAGATCAATTGTGCATGCAGTGAAGCCAGACAAGGTTGGAGTCGAGCGTGTTGGAAATACAGCCTTTGCCCCGCCACAGTTCGAAGAAACATTGGAGCGTTTCGAGTTTGACCTGAATTCAGTGGACGGCAAGACGATCAATATCCAAGCGCTGCAGAAGAAAGAGCTGAGTCTCAACCTGGGTGCTGTCCAAAAAGAAGTGGCAGTGAAGTGATCAAGCCATGGCATTCACTTGAGTGAGCAACACAAGGAATGTGTAGAGAGTGAGGTACACTTCCTGACGGCATGAAAGATAGACATCGGATGAGTGTTGTCTGGTTATTTTGCTACCGTGCAACAAAAGGTGACGTCGACTTCTCGGCAGCGTGTGATGGCCTGTGTCACATCCAGTACCTTACAGCATGGTTCAAGCCGAGTCCAGTGCCTTTGAGAGCTAGAGGAACACTTGCCAATCAGCAATGGGAAGGTGTTGCCAGCGTTTCCACTGGAACGGAAGGAAGATGGCTATGAGGTTGGTCTCCCCTGGAAGAGTGAGACACAACCTGAAGACAACCGACGTCAAGCGTATTGTTTCGCGGACAAGCTCATGAAGCGGCTTGAAGTGTCGGGAAGGCGGGAAGGCTGGAAGCCTATGATGATGTGCTGCTCAAGGAGTATGCGCAGCTGAAAGCTGTTGAGCGTGAGCCATATTCGGAGAGTCCCAGATACTACGTGCCACACCATGCGGTTGTTCGCACTGATACAGCAACAACTAAGGTCCGAGTTGTATTCAACGCTGCGGCGGCGCCAAGGGGCAAGTCATCATTAAACGACCATCTAGACCCTGGACCAACGCTACTACAACATCTGATTGGCTTGTTGATACGCTTCCAAGACTACACCGCCACAGTGCTGGCTGACATCCGGAACGCGTTTTTTGTGATCGGCGTTTGGCAGGAAAACCGTAAGTACCTCAGGTACCTATGGCCCGACGAAGAGGGTACGATGATGGTGTGGCGCCTCTGCAAGCTACCGTTTGGCGTGAATTGTTCCCCGTTTGTGCTGAGTGCTGCAACACCACCTGAAGGCGGAGAGGGACGTCGCATCATGTGTTGAGCGAGATATCATCGACCTCTCGCTGGAAAGCCTCTACGTGGATGATTGCGTGACGAGCCTGCCTGATGGTGAACAAGTCAACCAGTTCTGAGAGACCAGCAAGAGTTGCTTGGGGCAGGCAAATATGGACCTCAGGAAATACAGAGGGAACACAATCGAAGCGGACTCAGAAGCCGTAGAGAATATTGCTAGGCATTCATTGGAGCACGAGTTCCGACACACTGAGCTTGGTGCTGCACTTGGAAGAAGCAGAACTGCCTGCAACCCACCGGCTCCTGTTGAGTGCAGTCGCATCCCTGTTCGATCCGCTTGGCCTGGCGTCACCTGTTCACCTCCGGGGGAAGATCCTGCTGCAGCGTGCCTGCATCGACACTGACAGCGGGGATGAGCCGCTCAGTCTAACTTTGATGTCGTACGTGGTGCAATGGCGGGAGAGATGTCGCAGCTTTCACTGCAACGAGTGCCCTGTTGGATTGGAGCAGTGCCCGATCGGTGGAGATTCACGTGTTCTCTGATGCGTTTGAGAAGGCATATGGCTGTTGTGTGTACGTCGTGACACCACGGCGCAGTGAGCTGATGTATGCCAAGTCGAAGGTTGCACCCCTTGCGGCGCTGAGCTTGCCCGGCGTCCGGAGTCGCAGGCTGCATGCTTGGCAGCGCGTCGTGTGCAAATGGTGCTTAATTTCTTGCGTGTTGAGGTAGCCAAGGTGTGTGGTTGGACCGACAGCCTGGTGACACGGCACTAGATACGTGGCACGGCGTGTCAGAAGACGTGGGTGAGAAATCGAGTGGTCTCTCTGCAGGAAGTCTCCGTGTGGGGCATATCATGGAGGCACTGTCCGGGGGTGGAGAACCCTGCTGACCTGGCGTCCCGAGGAGCCAGTGTGAGCGATCTGGCCAATCCATTGTGGAGTCATGGGCCAGAATGGCTGTTGGCTCACCGCAACTGGCTGTGTGAACCAGATCATGATGTGCAGGCAGAAGCAAGTTGGGAGTTGCGCGTCCATGCTGTTGAAGTCCAGCCAGCCGATGATGCTCCCTGGTGGAAACGTCTCTCCACCTGGTCACGTCTGTTGGGAGTTGCACGGCCGCTGGTTGGGTGGAAGCCTGCAAGTCGCCCAGCGGTGCAAGCAGGTGAGCTGCAAGCTCGAGCAGGAGCGTTGCTGATACAATTCGCCCAGCAAGAGTGCTTTCAAGAGGAAATTGCAGCGCTGCGTGCTAGATCGGCAATTCCAAAGCAGTCGCGACTGTATCGGTTCCAACCATGTCTGGATAAGAAGGGTGTCTTGCATGTCAGCGGGCACCTGGAGAGTTCTGAGCTCGAGTACGGCTCGAAGCATCCAGCCTTGTTAGCGTGCTGTCACATCACAGAGCGTCTACTAGAGCATCTGCAAAAGTCAGCATTGCACCAGGGCACTGAAACTGTGCTTGCAATTTCACGTGAAGAGTACTGGATTATGGGTGCAAGACGACTACTCCAGAGCATCAAAAGCAGATGCGTTGTTTGTCAGTAGCATGGAGCAAGATGTGATGATGACCAGATTGCACCCTTGCCCGTTGATCGGGTAGTCTTCAGTGCACCGTTTAGTCTATGCGGCATAGACTCTGCTGTACCGCTACTTGTATGCGAAGGCCAAGGCTGAAACAAGGTCTGGATCGCACTCTTCGTGTGCGTGGAATCACCAGAGCTGTTCACCTCGAACCGGTGCAGTCTCTGTCTGCTGATGATCTTCTCCCTCCCTGGCGGCGATTTGTGTTGCAAAGACAGAAGACACAGCGTGTTCATTCTGACAACGGCAGGACGTTCATTGCGGCAGCAAAAGTGCTTCACATTGACTGGGTGCTTAATCCGCCAAGGGCGCCGTGGTTCAGTGGTTTCTATAAGCGCCTGGTTGGCACTGTGATAATGCCACTCAAGAAGGTCTTGGGAAAAGCACTGCTGTCACATGAGGAGTTGGACAGTGTGCTCTGCGAAGTTGAACTGTGAACGCATGTCGGCTCTCTGCAAGATGACCCACCGCTGACGCCGGCACAGATCATAGGCCAAAATGTTTGACAGGCGGCGGATGCCAGTCAAGAGAGTTCGCTGACGCCCAGTGGGATGAAGCGGCGTGTACAGTACCTTGCGACCGTCTGGGAGCATCTGCAAAAACAGTGGATGACGGAGTACCTTGCCACATTGCAGGGGAACCATGCAGGACAGGCTGTGCCTGTCAGATCAGGCGATGTGGTGCTGTTGGTGGATGACGGCAAGCGGCGGCAGCTGTTGAGAATGGCTCGTGTGTCTCCAACTATATCGTGGTTGCGACAGGAAGAGTCGCATCGCCTTAATTTCGACCGGTGGTGGAGGGACAATGCTGTGCCCAATTTGTCGCCTCGTTCCCCCGGAAGTTCCCAGCTGTGAGGACGATCAATGCGCTGCTCAGAGTGGGGAGATTGCAGCGCAGGACGTGATCCCGGCAGCAATTAAGAGTACTGACTCAGCCACATCTGGAGATTCGTCGAAGCTTGCTGAGCGTCTAGTAGCGGCAGATGCGATTATTCGCACACGCACGAACCAAATGAAGCCTCCGAATAGATTGAACCTGTAGTTGCTCAGTTGTTAATTTGTACATCAGAGCGTTGACCAGCCCTTTGGTGGGGAGTGTGGCTCAACCTGGGTAGTTGAGATGGTTTGAAAGAGCTCCACTGTGACTTCTGATGCCTTACTTTTTATCAGAAGTACAGGTTGGGTCGGACTCGAACCTGCGGTACCAATTCACATAGCAGACGAGAGTCACTCGCGCTATCCGAATACGCCACGAGACCGTCCTCAAAAGAGAACGGCCGTGTCGCATCTTGCAACGGAGGATACTCGATCGCCTACACGGTTGAGCCCGAAGCTCGAAGATGTCGAGAGAGTGTGAGCACCAAGCGTGGCAATCAGAGCACGTTGTACGTGATTCACTCAAGCCAGCCCGGAAAGACAAAGATGGTACAAGGCCAGGTGACAGCGGCCCGCTGTTAATCAGTTTTGAAAGCCAAGAGGCAGAGCAGAAAGTCGGAGAAGTAGAAGAAAGAGAAGAGAAAGACTGTAAAGTCGACTCACGGGAATGCCGTCCGTCAAACAGAAGTACAGGTTGGGTCGGACTCGAACCTGCGGTACCAATACACCTAGCAGACGAGAGTCACTCGCGCTATCCGAATACGCCACGAGACCGTCCTCAAAAGAGAACGGCCGTGTTGCATCCTTCAACGGAGGATACTCGATCGCCTACACGGTTGAGCCCGATGACCTAAGATGTCGAGAGAGTGTGAGTACCAAGCGCGGCAACGAGAGCACATTCTACGTGATTCACTCAAGCCAGCCCGGAAAGACGAAGACGGTACAAGGCCAGTATAGCAAAGCCAGTATAGCAAAATGGTTCGCTACCCACCCGAAATGAAATCGTAACCGCATGTTGAACTGGCCCGATGTCCACCATACAAATTCCCACCCATCTGCGAGAAAGAGAAAGAATCGCTCCATGTTTCCAATTCAAATCAAAGCTCGCATCCAACACAAAACGGAGAAAAATAGGGTTGGCGGGGAACAAGCAGAAACCACCCGAATGTTAGGCGGAAAAAACATCAGTTGACCTCCCTCCTTAAATCTTTGAGTACGTCCGCACGTACCTCTTTACAAGTGCCCATCCTTCTTCTTTGACAACTGGCCCCTCGCAGATCAATTACTGCGATGCATGGGGCCTCAGCGAGACTTAGTCAGGCCTTTGCGAAGGCATTCTTTTATCCAATACAAATTACTTTCTGACCCAGATGAAAAACTGAGTCGACAAGTGGTGGGATCCCAGACATGCACGAGGCCTCAGTTAAGCTGTTGGCCGATCGATCAAGCATGCCAGTGTAGTGACTTGTGGCCATTTCGCCCCGTCGAGCTGTAAACTTCTGCAAAGCCAGCACTAGTCGCAAGTTAGCTCATGATCAGTTGCCCCAGGCTTCAGCTCAGCTGGCCTTGTGGCAGGCCCTTGCTCATCAAGTTTTGCTTTTTCCCCTGTGCAAGGGCTTCTCCGGAGATCAACCCTTCGACATCAGGTACGGTTGCACTGTGCATATTCATTGTGCCAGAATCTATGCGTGGAGGGTGAAAGTATCGAGCGATGGTGGAGCTTTCGGTAACCTACTCTTTCTTCCGGTGACATTGTGACATCAAGCTGCAAGACAAAGTCAAAGAAGTCTAGGTGCAACAAAGTGCAATAGATACAACGATCGATACGCGCTTGTTGGCCTGCATGTATGTACATGTACTGATGTAGTGATCGTGTGTAGCTATCTTCACGCTCGCTACGATGGATACGCAAGTACCGGTTCCGTAATCGTACCCAGATAAATGTCACAAATTGCTGGCGATGTTCCTACAATACCTATCAGTCCAGCTGAAAAAATACATACACTAACCTATGAGGGGTGTAATCGCTACAAGCAATTCATCCATACACACCTATGGTAAGTCTCCTAAGGTCTTAAGCCCCCGTCAAAGACAAGGAACCCTTTCTCTTAGGTCGATGATTGCTGCACAGGGACATGAAACCCGTTGTCTTTCCCCAAAGTATCATTATGGCACATGTCCCGAAGTCAAGGAAAACAGTACGCCATGCCATGACCCCACTGGAACAGGATGGATGTTTCTTGGTGATCATGATGTGACCTCTACATCTATAGGGCCATTTAATACGTTAAGTTTTATGATGTTGCTGGGGTGTTAAAGTGCAAGAAGCCGGCACAGAGACCACGTCAGCTACATGGACTTCAAGGTTGCCGTGGTGATGAGCTCACAAAAACTGAGATAAATGCAAAGGGTATGGCATGTGTAGAACATTCTCCCTCTGCTGACAGCTAGGCTTCCTAGTCTTTTCCCCTCCCTTCACTACGAGATGCATCTTGTCACACACTGTGCATCCCTGCCATGACGGCATCTACCGTGATGTCGACGTATTCTCTGCAGCACCACGTCTTATGTTACTGCTTGTAATTGAAACCATCTCTTCTGCCTCCGCTTATCCTTCGAAAAGTCTTGAAAAGATAATTTGCCTGTTTTCGAACGCCAGTCAGAAGAACTAGGAATGCAGCCGGTGGTCTCCCAAAAGCGTTCTCATGCATTTAGGCTGATGATCGCACAACTTGCACTTTGACTGAGTTCGTGGGACAATCTTAGGAGCATGTGTGCCAACAATGACTTGTAGAGCTGTGTGTTGCATGACCCCATTGAGCACAGTGTTTTGTTCCCGATCTGTATGCTGACTGCTCACAACTCAGAGCTTTGTCTCTTTGAGAACGATCTGAACGTTCACTCAGACACAGTGGTTAATATACTAGTTTTGCTCACCGCTGCAAATTCTTCCGCTTCCGATGTAGCCCACTTGACATGAGCAGGTAAAACTCCCCATTGTGTTTGTACAGTTTGCCTTCTGGTCACATGTAGGTCTGGCTGTTCCTGGTTTGCATTCATCGATGTCTGGAAAGTTTGAAAAGGAAAACGATTTAGAGAAAAGAGTTTAGGAAACACATTAAAGTTTGCAGGATCAAATAGCATAGACTGAGGCCTGTGTTGACGCTTTTTTTCTATAGTAACATAAACTAAGGTCTAGGTTGAAGCCTTTTTCTATAGTAACAAATATGTGCGCACACGAAGACATTTCAGATTTCCTGACGGACCTTTGTTGAGCAACAAAGAGCAAGATTGCTTCTGACCCAAGACGCAATGAAGAAGAGCATTGGCGTAGGGCTGGTGGTTGTATTTGTAGTTTTCTCAAATGAGGTAGTGGTCATGGTGGTGGTTGTCATTGTGGCGTTGTCACTGGAGCCACGAGGCAAAAGAGCAGCACCTTTCAGTCAGAAGCTAGAAAGACCACTGTGTGGAGTGCTAAATAGCTGGGAGAATGGGCAAAATGTTCAGTACTCATTTTCAACAGTGCGCAGGTCCGCTGTCATTCATCTTTCTCTCTCAAAAATTTCTCTCTCGCTGACCAAACTGAGTGCTCCTTCTTTAATAGCTCAGTCAGGCTTCGATCTCTCCTGGGCTGGAGCGGATGCCGCTGGGTTGGGCGTCCTTAAATTGGACAAACGGTAGACCTTAGGCAAACTTTGTTGAAGTAGCGGGCCACTCCAGGAATTAAATCTGCGATAAAATTCCTGGTGAGAACGGGAGAGGGACTCGGCAAATTGACTTGATTTTCGTCTTCTTTACTCTGCGAAAACTCATTAGAAGTAGCTGAAGTTGACAAGGAAAGAGTCAAAAGGAGAGGAGCGAAAAGAAAAGTGGTTTTTGCCCCGTACATAGAAAATATACAAACCCCTGGCTCGTTACTTAGACAAGGCTAACCCAAGGGTTCGTATTAAGGTCTAAATCAATGGAAGCCTCGAGAGAGAGAGGGGGGGTTTGATTGTGGTCCTGTCGGGATTTGACTCCACTGACAGCGGATCAGGATAAGTAGCTCAGTTGGAAGAGCATTTGCCTGTTAGGCGAAAGGTGCCTGGTTCAAAACCTGGACGATCCATGGCCAATTTTCTGCTCCCCCCCCCCCTCTCTCTCTGTCACAGTCACTTGGTCCTTCCTTGGCTTTTCATCTAAGTTCTACTCTTTCACCTAAGTTCTACTCTTTCACCTAAGTTCTACCCGTTCACCTAAGTTCTACCCCTTCACCTAAGTTCTACTCTTCACCTAAGTTCTACTCTTTCACCTAAGCTCTACCCTTTCACCTAAGTTCTACCCTTTCACCTAAGTTCTACCAATTCTTCTAAGTTCTACTCTTTCACCTAAGTTCTACTCTTTCACCTAAGCTCTACTCTTTCACCTAAGCTCTACTCTTTCACCTAAGCTCTACTCTTTCACCTAAGTTCTACCCTTTCACCTAAGTTCTACCCTTTCACCTAAGTTCTACCCTTTCACCTAAGTTCTACTCTTTCACCTAAGCTCTACTCTTTCACCTAAGCTCTACTCTTTCACCTAAGTTCTACCCTTTCACCTAAGTT
>JAOWAR010030908.1:0-13514 GCA_028571005.1 Clathrina lutea
GAGACACGGGTTCGAATCCTCGTCGACGTGAAGCCTCACTTTTTTCCGTTCTCACCAGCAGCTCTATCTTTCCAGTTTATTTGACACACAGACACACACATAAACACACATACACACATACACACACACACACATAAAGACACACACACATACACACACAAATACACACATACACATACACACAAAAACACACACACATAAACACACACATACACACATACACACACATACACACAAATAAACACACACATACTAGTACACACACACACACGTGCACACACACACGCACACACATACACACACATACACACACACACACGCGCGCGCGCGCGCGTGTGCACAACACCGCACATTGTCAGAGACATTTGCAACGGACAGATGTAATGTCAACAGAGTAAGAGTTTTCACTGATGCAAATATTCAAAGACAAAAAGGAAAAAAAACGGCTCCATCATCAGCTAGCAGAAAAGAGCGCTGAAAAACTGCCAATCACACGCCCGGTGTACTGCTTTACCGAAAGATGTTGTGTTCGACTGGCAAGTCCCTCCATTTAGGCAGGGCTTGGCGTTGCACGGATCCACTCGAGTGGTGCAGGTTTGTCCTGTCCAGCCAGGAGCACAGTTACACACATAGCTCGTTGTGCTGTTCTGCAAGCACGTTGCACCATTGCTGCATGGAAGTGCTGCACAACTGGAGCCCAAAGCACACAAGACGATTTCACTTTCGATATAGTACAAAAATATGTGCAGGCTGAGGCAAGAGAACATTTTTGACAACCACAATGCTCTCATGGTTTGCATTCAATTCTCTTGCGCTGTACGTACAGTTCCATGTATGAGATTGTTTTTTGGTCAGATAAAACTTTAGCAAGTAAGCTTTCTGTGAGCGGCTTTATTCAACCCTGAAAAACACATGTGGAATGCAAAAAAAAATCTGCTCCTTCCACCACCAGATAACACGTAAGGAAGAACACCATGTTATCATTGATCAAAAGTATGGATCAAATCTTCCATTCGGGGCCACAAGGCATTTTAACTGCTATCTGGTGTACTCACGGTCCACCGATGCGCACAGAGTCCAAGTCCCAGCCGTCATAGTTTCGCGACGGATAACCGTAGTGGTGATCAGGCTGCCACCAGCGGAAGCGCACAGCAGCACCCTTGGCAGCCGCCGGCAGAGTCAGTGACCTGGGAGAGGATGAGGTTGATGACCGGGAAGCTACAGGAACCAAAACGGTGAACCCAGAATGTGATGAACAAAGACCAATCGGTCAGCATCGGACCGAAGATCAAAACGAGTTTGACTGATATCGATGGTGAACGTAACCCGGCTAGTTCTAGCCCTTGGGTCTGATTTGCCACCTTTTGTCGTCACAAAGAAACCTTGGGAAATATGAAGAAGACCTTGGGAAATATGAAGGAGACCCAATTGTCATGGTGGAGTAATGAGAAAAGACCCAGCTATTATTGTTGTATCAATGCAAAACAAAGGGACAGCACTGAACAGATGTTTTGCAGTGCTATTTTTTTTCCTTTTCACCATAACTCATCCAAAAATGTACAGATGTCAGGAATTAGTTTTCACAATTTACAAACTGTCCGGTTCTCTTTGACTGTCAGAGTCTGATTCGTTTCTTTCTTTCTCTAAAATCTCTAAATTGCAAATACGCAAAAATGAAAAGCCATGCCCAAAAGGGGCAAGAAGTATATGCTTGGCAGGAAAGGGAAGCAGAATGATATCATGTTTGCACCAAGAACGAGATCACACAATACAGCTCGATAAATACTTGCTTTTGTCCTGTGCGATTAATTGGAAAGTTGACACAGAAACAATGTCAACTGGACTGCCGGCTGGTGCAAAACTTCACCGAGTTCAGGCAGAAGAATATTTTAATTTACCGTCATCACTAGGACTACAGGGGTTGAAATATTCGGACAAGAGAATGAGGGCAACTGGCCATTTGAGAATATGACCATTACAGAAGTAGAAAAGAATACATTGTTACAGAAGAAGAAAAGAATACATTGTTTGGCCATTTCCTTTTCTTTTATGTTTCATTTGTTTCTCATGCCTTCCAAATTTGAGCATAGTCTATATGGCTGGCCGTTTGCTATTGTACACAAACACAGTAATCTGTGACACTGATCAAGTGCTATGCTGACTGAAGAAAATCTGATGAAGCTCAAACCAAGACTTAAACCTGCGGCAACAAATCGCCTAGCAGATGAGATTCACTTTACTATCCGCTACATCATCACGTCAGCGAATAATAAGGCGAATCTCACCTGCTAGGCAATCTGGTGCACCAGGTTTGAGTCCCAGTCTCGGCACAGAGTTTGAGCTTCATCAGATTTTCTTCAATCAATTTATTTCTTCCGTGCGGTCACATCTCTTCTCCAAGTGTTAGAGGAAGACTAATGGGTTTTGACACTTGCCTGCCACAGCCAGGTCATTCCAAGTGAGGCCGCCATTGCTCGAATACATTATGAAAACATCGTCATACGAGTAGGAACGACGGCAACTGCCAGTGTTCAGCACCAGCGAATAGGAGAACGTGGTGGCATGCGTTGTGTCCAGGTCGATGGTTGTAGCCTGGCGGGAGCCAGACTTGTCGAAATGGAGTCGTCCGCCACTCTGGCCTCCACCTAAAATGAATGGAAACAAGCACAGTGCCAGGAAGAAGAGAGGGGAAAGGCAGACGGGGAAATGGAGGACAGAGAGAGATTGTGAGTGAGTGAGAGTGAGCGAGAGAGAGAGAGAGAGAGAGAGAAGGCAAAGAGAAGGATAACAAGAGGGGAAGGACAATAGTCGATGTGACTTAGAAGTTCGTGGAGGAAAGACCGAATATCAAAGCAGCTCAAGTGAAAAACAGTGCTCTAGCAACTTCAGTCAACCAGCCAATCACGATGAAGTCAACCAGCCAATCACGATCAAGTCAACCATCCAATCACGATCAAGTCAACCAGCCAATCACGATCAAGTCAACCAGCCAATCACGATCAAGTCAACCATCCAAGCGCAATCAAGTCAACCAGCCAATCATGATCAAGGACAGTTCAATGACTGCTGTATGTGCACGATTTTCTGTACAAAGATAGCTTTCTCTCTCACTTTGAACATTGCAGCCGGTTGTTGTGTATTGCGCTCCGTCCACACTCGTCCACTGGGCCAGGGAGGAGGTGTCAAAATTTTCAAGAAGGACCTGTGGCAGAGGCTGTGTAGGCGTGTTGCAGGACGTACCATGGAAGCCAGTGTCACACTTGCAAGTTCCATCACTCTGTCAATGCAGAAATCATCAGGAACAGCTTAATTCTAGAGGTCAATTTCAGCACAGCCCTGGTGAGAATTTCAAGGGAGCTCCTCATCTACCAAGAGCAGGACACACAGCTCTCGAACCCAGTTGCATGGGCTTGATATTTTTTGCATCAGTGCAACAGAAAATTTGATAGTATTACGGTATTCTGGCACGATGGCACGATGAGCTAGCCTGAAGCATAACATTAGCTTTTAGAGCTGATAGAGTCACGCCTAGCTATGCATTTCCAGCTGTAGCATGCACATACATGTATTAAGGATAACTTCCATCACATTCACATTTATTGGAAGCCAGAATCAGCCTGGCCCGTGTGTGTGTGTGTGTGTGTGTATGCGTGCGTGCATGCGTGCGTGCGTGCGTGTGTGTGTGTGTGTGACAGCATGTGTTCGGGCATGGATATCAGTGGCCATTCAAGACCTGATGATAAACTGGCACCAGCAAGGAAGAATTTCATTATAGGTCTATTAGTACGTCCTTTCTCATAAGCGATGATCACAATCAGGAAGTCATCAACCATACGGCCAGCCAGGGTGGCAGCTGTAAAACTTTTGTAAGCCTCTTAAATATGCAAATTTTCGTAAATGGATCGATCGGATTTACTAAAATAGAAAAGTAATGTGTGACTGCAATCAGCGCTATCGTGCGTTCATCAAGCAGTGGAGTAAGTTCCGCTACGATTATTTGTAGCCTCTCTCTCTCTATCAGTCCCCTTTTACAGTAAAAAGTCCCTCTTTCACTCCTAAGTCTCCGTCTCATTATATTACCAGTCTCGCCTCACTGCTCATCCACTGAAACGTCTAAATCCTACCTGCTCTTTAGTGCATGTCTTCAGCTGGTTTCTCTTGGAAAGTTATTTTGCAATTCGCACTGTGTCGGTTGGTCAAACAAGTATCTCTTTCCCTTGGTGTTAAGCATGTGTCATGCTCAGGAAGTCTGAAAGCTCTGTTTTACAGCTTGTTGTGATATGTATGTGTACATGTGTATCCATGGTAACATGTAGTGATGGCCTTGTGTGCATGTGTGTGCTTGGTTCCTCGTGTTCTTGTTCTCGTGCTTGCTCTCTCTCTCTCAGAACAACTGGTTCTTGTCGTTCTAACCTATTCTATTTTTCAGTCTTACTCCCATGTGTGGCCTGGTGTGCTGAGGGAGTGGGCGGCCTTGTTTTGGCCTGGTGTGCTAAGGGAGTGGGTGGCCTTGGTTCGGTGTCAAGTAGATTCGTTTACAAGCTTTCATTCTTTATGAACAGAATGACGGGGACACTAGCTCCGACACGTGGTGTTCGTTGATCAAGAAGTGCGGCTTAAGATTGCAGTCAGGCCGGAACACTAGTACTGGGCAGTTTCCAAACATGTGCATCGAGAACGTTTTTGTGATCCTGTAGAGGTTTCAATGACCAATTGAGTTTTCCCACCACACCAGCCAAACCAAAAAAAGGTGAAACGTCTTGGAAATCCTTTTTGTATGTTCGTGCGGTGCAATGGGAAAGTTCAATTGGTCATGTGCTCGCCTTTATAGTTTATGCACTGACTCTTCCCGGACCTGCGTCAAGCCCACGTCAGTGGCAAGAACTTTCACGGCCATTATATTGTAATTTTCTTCCTGTGTCTTCACAATGAAAATACCAAAGAAACGTACCTGGCATGCACCATGACCGCTGCATGCTCCGGGGCAATACGGACCGACAAAGACATTGTCGATGGCATACTTCATCTCAACCTTGGTGTAGTCGCTACCTCTTCCCTGCAACAATCAGTAGACAAAACAGGCAAATAAACATGTGCAAAGATGCAACAGAAGGGTCGATATGAGACTATGCATGCTGCATATGTGGTTTGAGTGAAGTGGTCTGAAGTATAGTCTTCCAATTAGTAAGTTGTGGGAGAATCCGAACTCGGAAGAAGCCTATGTGGCGAAAAAATTACTCCCTTGACTTGACTCCAGGAAAGTGATTTCAATCATTCAATCTTTTCAACTTGGAGGAATTTAAATATTAAGTACCAATAAAATAAAAAAACGAACTGTAAGGATAAGATACTGTTTCAAATTTCACCCTCACTGAAGACGTCTTCAGCTCAACAGGGACTATAAACAGAGTGTGAATTGCGGAAGACTCCGACAAGCTCCATATCATGCACCATGTCATGTTGTCATGGAAAGCGTACATGCATGTTTGAGAAGGAGGGGACAAAGAGGAGAAAGGGGAGAAAACACACCATCCAATTTCAGCGGTCCCATACATATAAGCTCTATGCCTGGGTGCAAAAGTGCTTGGATTCTTGAATATGTCGCTTGTGATATATGATTGGTGTTGATTTGTTGCAAGTATGGGAAGTTACTAGAAACTTGTGCAGTTCTTATCTGCATCAAAAATCTCCACATTCACGGATCCAAGAATTCTTCTGGGCAAGCTGCGTGAAAACATACTGTGCTTCCACTCACCGATATCCATCGGAAACGTGTCCTGCTGGACATCTTCTGAGGTGGTAGTGCCACCGTGATTCTCATCCAAGGCCGGTTTGGTCGGAAGTACCACAGCGACTGAGGAGCATGGCTGGAGGCAGTGCATTGTGACGTTCCACCAGCAGAACCAGAACGAGGCTTGCACTTTGTAACAACCTTTAGTAGAAGATAGAAGATCAAGCCTGGGCTGCAATAAGACAACTCCGTACGAACATCGATATCCCAAACGTAAACATAGGATAAAGGACATTTTAATGTCTGAGTTGAATTTCAACAATTGGCCGAAACCAACGCCATCAGGTTTAGGCTGACATACACTGTGATCCAGTGGTGTATGTAGCCTTATGGCGAATGTGACCCATTGTTTTCCGGTGTTTATTTGCTGAAACCGTGAGTTGAGTCGACATGACTGTGGTGTCTTTATTATTGATGTAATAATTGCACATTTCCTTTCAGGCAACTATTATTCTTTTGAATTGTTTCCTGAGATCGTCCCATTTCTAGTGGTGTAAATTTGAAGTCGCTAGCAGGTCTACCAGAGGAGAAACAAAGAAATCTGTTCTGGCAGACACAAGTCGCTAGTTTCACCGAAAAGCACCGGGTTTATCAAGAAGAGCTGGTTTTATCAATACCTGGTACACTCAGATCTCTCTTATCTGGGCACCTGGGGACCAGGCACTACCCGTAACTGGGAAAAATCCGTAACTCAGAACACCACACTACTTTAAACGTCTCCATCGAGAAAGTGTTTCTATTCCACTTGAATTGCCACTTGACACTGCTATATATAACTCTCATTAACTTGAAAGTTGAAGCACTTTCAAACCCCTCGTGTCAAAACTACTTTTGCAACAAAAAAATTTCCTTCCGATCTTGATGATCACGCACGTGATTGCCGCCATTTTTAGTGTTACATCATAGTTTCCATGGTAACACCGACCTCCCAGGGTGCTTGGTAGACTGAGGTGCCTGGAAATTTGAGCTCTGGATAATCGAGATCTGAGTGTATTTTTAAGGACTTTATCTTATAAAAGGAATACTCTTAGACAGGTTAGGAGTTTTTTTTTTTAGATCAGGAGACCAAGATTTATGTTTAATTTATCCTTCGATCCAGGATTTTTCGGATTTTGGGGGTAATTCAAGCCTCTTACTCCAAATACTGGAAGGGATATTGATGAAGAGGTACTGATGCAGTGAAAGCAATAGTTGCAGATCTGAACAGAGTCAGATATCAGATAACAAAACCTGCCTTTTGTCCTAGCTGCACGCCCTGCTAGCCTGATATTCAGCTCTGTCAGTACAAGAGTGCGTTGAAAAGCTTGTCAAACGCTGACGGGATTACTTTTCTTGTAAACTGCAAAGTACATCGAGCAAGGCATGCAACATGGAGTGACTTGCTGCTGTGCGCGTCGTTTCACCCATGCAAGCGTATGCTGACATTGGTATGCATGTGCATGCAGAAATCCGCCTGTATTCCATATCGATGCGCAAGTATACGAAATCAACCCAAACCACGAAGGAAGCGACAAAAACTTGACGCATTCGAGCAACTTTATCGTAATCCAGGCGTCAAACTAGAGGAAATCTGCCTTCCTGGGTGCTAGAAACGTACGTATACCCCTCCTCCCTCCCCCCAGATCACGGTGATAACTGATGCCCGTTACCAAGACTGTGTAAGTCATTGAACAGACCAAAATCCACAACTTCCCGATTGTAGACGGGTACATGCTGCCCTGAACGAAAACAAACAGGACTGGTCCCGAGATGAGAAGTGCCAATGGATACCAATAGAGCAGATTCAAAAATGTTTTTAAGGATTCATGCCTGGAGTTATCTTGCCTAAACCATTAGTAACCGTTAGTAACCGAGGCTGCAATAATCCTTCCGCCTCAATATTACTAGTGTTTACATGAAGAGTGTTTCACCGTAACTATTGTGTTAATGGGACACTGCTACAGATCCGCGCCCTTGAAAAGTGGTATTACATTTATTCAAAGTCAAGCTGGGCACACCGAGTGATTCCACATTCAAAGTACATGCGCACCTTGTGAATGTGATGACATCGGAGAAAAATATTTTCAAAAAAGAAATGGAGCTCACAAAGCGCGGAGGTGCCCCTTTAATCTACGCACATCAGATTGCTGATTGAGGATTAAAAGTGAGAGGTCTGTACTTAGTTGTTTGGCAGTATTTCCTTATTGAGCTAACAGCATCACCAACATTGCCAGTGGCACGCATGCAGGCACAAACTTACATCATTCCAATTTGTTCGGTCATTGGAGTACTGGAGCTTGACGTATGACGCGCTGCCATAGCTGTTGAACGTACTGCTGCTGAACTGGCAGGTAAAGGCAAGACCAAACTGCATCATGTAGTTTGTCGTTGTTGGGAATGAGGCCACCAAGATCTGTTGCCGGGCAACAAGAAAAAAACAATAAGAAATCCATGTTAAGCTGGTTTTATCTACAAGTGGACAGCAAAGAGGGCGTACGTACATTGCCAAGAATCCAAACATCCAGATTCGCCTGCTGAGCGTTGAACTGCGCTTGCTTCCATTGGAATTGAGTGGATGCTGTTTTGGCAGCTAGCGGAAGAGTCACATTGACCTGTAAAAGGAAGAGACAGCAACTACATCAATGGCTCAGCGCACCAAGCAGTACAGAGTTTATACAGAAGACAATGCGTATGCAGAGCATCCAATATGCATGGTCAACTCTGTGGCTCACCCACCTTCTGGTAGGTCTGATAGCTGTCGTGCTTCAAAAACATCAGCTGGGTTGGAGTCGTCGATCCGGCCACCAAGTAATACAGGTAGACGTCTTCCCGTAACTCTGGCGGGTCACAGCCGTTAGCTGTGCTTCCTGAGAAAGTTGGTCCAAAAACAGCCAGAGGGTTGAGGCAATTAAAGAGTGCCGGATAAAATAAACATTGCAGTTTTGGACGGACAGGCAGTCAACAGTACCTTTTAAATTGGCAAGACATTTTTTGAAGTTGGAAAAAATGAGAGAAAAAAGGTTGCTCATCTTTCAGATCCCGAAGTGGCGCACATCAAAGCATTTTTGAATTCCAGGCCTTCAGCCCTTTTTCTGTGCTAATATACTTTCCACTACTCGACAAAACTACTTACTGTGTGAAAAATGAACAATATAAAATGGTGACATTTTAGCAGACACGCACACACACACACACACACACTTCATACCAAACGCAATATTGAAGGAGATATAGTCAGCGTTGAGGGTATTCATTGGTACAGTGGTGACTTGTCGCATAGCTGACGAGGGCGGAGTGTTTCCACTGAATTGAAGCACACTGGTGGTGCTTGGGACTCCACACACACCAGTGGTGAAGCGAACATTGGAATGGGAAGAGAAGCTGACAGGCATAAAAAGAACGGTGTTATGGAATGACCTTTGACCCCATTCTACTCTTTACCCCCACTGGTCTTTGTCTCCATTTGGTATTATAATATTATGCCTATTCGTAGTTATTGTTCGTAACATAACCATTTGGGGCACTTATCTTTGTCCTGCTCCTTCCTTTTATCATGGTTATTCTTGACTGCTTGGTCAGTCATCATTTTGTGACCCCAATGTGTTGTGTGAGTGTTCGGGGACAGAACCGTAGCACGGGGATTGATAGTCTAATTTATGTTCTCGAACAGTAACATCAGGACAAAATCCAAAACCCAAGATTGAAAATATTTCTTTGAAGAAATGTTGGCATTTTGAATTTGGTGAAAGGATTCTCTTTCATTACAATGCACTGACTTCCACTCAGATGTGCCAAGGCATTTCACATCTTCAGCAGAACAGTGCTAGTACAGAAACAAATTGTAGTGGCACAGGGGCTTGAAGCCCTTGCAGGGGCACAACTGCTGACACTAGCTTAACTGCTTCAAGTCATGTTGTGAACTCCCTGTGATGCTCAGTCCAACAACACTGTACATTAAATATGGTTAAGCCACTAGGTGAGAATGAATACTGCCGCATGCATGGATATACATAGCCTAACGTGAACAGTGTGACACACAGACCACAGAAATGCAGTGACACAGTGGTCCAGTGAGCGAATTATGACATGCAATCATAAATAGAAAAAGCCCCAGAGGGTTGTTACAAGCAACTCTTCCTCAATTGATTTCATTCGTCAGCCACACACATATTACTACGTGCATTGCTTTTATGCTGCCATGGGTTTTGAAACTTGAAAACTCCTTGCAAATTATATTAGACTAAACTTACGGAAAGTCTCAACACCGGTACGCAGGATTGAAAAAATCAATATCCTGGCCTAGAAATGCTCTTTGAATGTCGGTTGCTTGCGCATAGGTACAAGTAATCTTTTCTTCTTCATCCCGAATCTCCAGCTGGCCAGCATTAAGCAACTGTTCTACACAAACCATAAATTTTGTTACACAAGACGTTTTTTTTCCCCGCGAACACACACGTCAGCAGTACTACTGATATATAAGCTTGTTGTGCTTTGACCACTCACAATGTGTCCAGCCCACCGCGGAAGCTGAAGAACGGAACAGGAATGGAGGCGTTGGGGAAGGCAGCGACAGTGATCTGCGGCCAAAATCAAAGAAAGTGTGCATCCATAAAGGGATGTCAAAACTCATTTTGGAATCTCACGCCATTCAATTGATCTATTTAAAGGCCGTCCGGTCTTCGAATTTAAAGCTTGAAAGACCACGCAGGATGTGCGCCTCACGTAAATAAGTCAACGCACAAGCCACACACATCGTAGATATTTCCATTTGATGATTTCGTAGGTTGGGTTCATGATCAGTAGCAGGCTCCATCTTGGATTGCACATGCATATACGGAGCAAGCACATGTTTTGCTTCCGCCCGTCTGCATGTGTATAGTACTGTGTGTGTGTGTGTGTGTGTGTGCCAAAAAATACTGTATAGTTGGACTAGGATGAAAGGTGAAAGACGATCGGTTGTCAGTGTGCAAAACAAAAAATTACAAGAGCAGCAGAAGGCCCGTTTCATCAGTTGAGGCGTTGTCATCCCGATACAAGAAAAACATCCGACAAGAAACCTAGACATTTCTATGCCCACCTGTTTCGGGACCTATCTCAAGACAGTATGGGACACTAAGGGATAACATGCGCGCGCACGCGCGTGTGTGTGTGTGTGTCTGTCTGTCTGTCTGTCTGTCTGTCTGTGTCTGTGTATCTGTGTCTGTTTCTGTGCTTATATTCATCATTCAGAGCATGTACTGGCTAGCGCTGGCTCTGCAGCTGCCAAGTTTGTCGACAGACCATTTTATTTTCAGTCTCACTCTGGAGGGTCGTTCCTCTTTTCTCCCAATCATTGTGCTTTCAGCAATACTTCGAATTCAAGAGTGTAAGCGCAAGGGAGGAATTTGATGCACTGTACGCTATTAGAACCTCAGAACCCACACCTGTCAACAGGTGTAGATCTAGACTCTTGCTGCTCGTGAAATATTGCTCGCAGGCTTACCCAGGCCGTACACTTAGATTCTTGTACTAGCTAACCCAACTGCCTAAATTCATTGACCTACAACACGTATGCTGGCCGACTAGAGCAAATGCTTAGGGAAGCTTTAGGCGGGCACACACTATAATGAATTTGTAATTGCCTTGCCTCGAGCTCGGACCTGTCAAGTGAGTAAAGGCTTACCACAATGCTTAATCCAGCACACCATTGAAGTTACAGGTATATTGCTTCGATCAAAGTATATTGTGGCAACAAAGAATGCTATATGTGTCTGTGTACACGCCATTTCATTCTGTTAATGGTGATCCTCCACTGTGTACCTTGATTGAACCAAGCACGATACTTTACGCACATTTCCAAGAATCCAGACATCTTGGTTTGTTTTGTTGGCAGTGAAGTACAACTGCATCCATTTGAACATGGTGGAAGTTGACTTGGCGCCATCAGGTAGGTCAACTGACACCTTGATATAGAAGACAGAGAAAAGGCTCACTTCAACTTTTTTCTTTTCAACATAAAAGGTGTGGAGGGTGCAGTTTCTTCTGACAGAATTTCAATTTTTGACAGAAAAATTTAAAGATCGAACAGTTCATCACTACAGCGACATAATGTACCAAGCATTAGCATGGAAGGGATTCATTTCACAAACTACGTTATCGCTGAAGCAAGAACAATCAGGGTCAATCTTTCAAGCAACTTAGGGCAAGAAATACGGGTACATGTAAAGGCGTGAGGGGGCAACCCGACAAGTGAGACGGGCAAAAATAACGCTCAACTGAATTTCAAGTATTCTGTACATCAAAAGCAGAAAAGCTAGTGAAAAGGCCATCTCAGATATCGATAGGAATGAATGGAGCTAAAATGTCCATTTGTTTACCCTTGGCTGTATATAGCCAGTTCACCCCTGCCATGCAGGATACCCACATGAATGGGAACAAATTGAGAAGAAACCTAAAGCTGCATGTCTTCTCTGCCAGAAAATATTTCTGCAGTACACACCGTCTGTAGATTGGTCAAGAGATCGTAGTTCAGGACACGGAGGAAGGGCCATGTTCTTCCAGAATTGACTGAATAGTACATGTAGACGTCCTCATTTGATTCAGTTGCATCACATACTCCATTACCTGTATCGATCAAGCACAATATGCACAACAGACTCATGATCTGAAAAAAGGACACATGCGTGGTCTCATACATTATGAAAGCCTTGGCATACTTCAGTACTGACAGAAAGTTTACAGGACGCCCACAGTGTTGTATTCCTCCTCACCGAATGCGACCACAAATGAGATGAAGTCTGCCTGGATGGTGTTGATTGGGACAGTGATGGCTTCTCGCTTGGCCTGCTTCGTGGTTGGGTCAACCGAGTTGCCATTGAATTGAAGGACATAATTTGTGGCAGGCACGCCGCATGCACCGGCAACCATTTGTCCGTTCGTTACGTTGACAAAGCTGCCGGTCAGACCCAAAAGAACACAAATCGTATCATGCCTGCTCGACCGTGTGACAACTACCACGAAAATGAAGGCTACCTGCCGTAAGAAACCACGACTTAAGTTCAAGTCATCAACATCCCTAAGTTGGCAGTTTTGTCTCAAAGGAGACTAGAAAATGACCCACCACTTACCGAGAGGAAAGAAGCTCGGTCGTCTTTGTGAGTGTGAAGATCGTCTGCGATGTGACTTTGGGCGCGACGTTGAGGTCCCTTGTCACAGCAACACGGTTGTTGTACTGTGCTGATGAGCTGGACAAGAGGAAGCCGGTTTAAGTGTAACTGCCAATATGGGAATATGAGCATGTCACAATAAAACTTACTATACAGGTATAGGTCTATCGTAAGAAGAACATATGAAAGGATAATCCCAAACGGTGACTTGCTTGTAGTTGCAGGCGATGCACATATATGCACACTAGTCTTTTCATGTTTTTGTACCTTGGAGGAAACCAGAACAAACCCAGATAATGCTAACACAATTTGATCATGAGTATTAATTTGCAGGGAAGGTATTTATCTCAATCGATCAGAATATAATTATGTAAATAATGTATAGTAATGTATAAATAACTTCCAATACTTGTCACACACTTTGCTTCCCTCTAACTGAATTTAGTTGAACCTTTAGCAAATTAAGACAACCAAGTCTGCAAGTCTGCAGTTGTTCTAACGCCAGCTGAATTGTCTTACGCAAAGAAGAAGAAGAAGAAGAAGAAGAAGAAGAAGAAGAAGAAGAAGAAGAAGAAGAAGAAGAAGAAAAAGAAGAAGAA
>JAOWAR010031018.1:0-12500 GCA_028571005.1 Clathrina lutea
ATGCTCAATGCTGCAGCCCGGCGCCATTTTTATCATCACATGCCCCGTCAACTTTTATCTGGCATAGGGTCTATTGAGCCTGTTGAGGTTATTCAGGGAGGTACCTAGGTTATCTTTTGAATGAGATCAGGACGCTGAACTTCGAGCAGTTTACAAGCCCTTCAAAAAAAAAACGGGTCCTTTCAAACGCTCCATTCCACTCACCAGTGACCGGATTTATCGACCCTTTGCACGGAATGTTCTTCACGGGACAGTTTACCTCAGTTACATTCATCACAGGTCACAATTATAATCAACTCTCGCGACAAGCCGGCAGTTCTGAGCTAGCATGGAGTGGGGTGCATTGCGCATGCGCAGCCGTGACGGGCACGAAGCACGCCATCAAGCAACAATGTCGTGGCGGTCTCTCTCTCCCCCTCTCTTTCTTTCTCTCTCTCTCTCTCTCTCTCTCTCTCCTCTCTCTCTTTCTCTCTTTCTCTCTCTCTCTCTCTCTCTCTCTCTCGTCACTGAAATCAGAATTGATCTAAAGGGAGTCTTCAGCTCAACTAGCTCCGCACAGCTCGAACAGTTATTTGGTGAGTACGAATCAATGGGACTACCCGTGGGACCGTTTTCAAGTTGAACTTGTACACACGATTCACGATTGAATGGCTGATCATACGGCCGAAGTTGCGATCACAGACCTTGTAATGAGTACATGAAGTGGATTTTACACTATAGCTGGGTATAGCGCTAGTGAAAACTATTCCACTTGTCAGTTATGTGACAGGCTAGCACCAATTGTGTAGAGCAGCTTAGATCGCGGCATTCGACTGTCACAGACAGGCGATGGCGCCGCAGGTTCGAGCCCTCCCCGCGTCCTTTATCTGTCTTCTCTTTGTAACGCTCGTTTTATGTTGCAACTGTTGAGTTTATGCTTTTATTGGACAAAAGGTAACATTGTGTCAGAAGTGGGATTTCGGCGGGATTGATATTCCGTAACGACTACGTAGTCGTTGCGAACTTCAAGTCCCAACCCGAAGATTTTCAGGTCAGTACTGTCTTCGTCAACTTTATATCAGTACTTGAGACAGATCAAGTTTGAGCCATAAACGCCTTGCCTTGAAAACTGATCGAGGCTCAGTGATCGTCAGGAGGTCACAGACATACTGGAACTTCTTGACGAACATTTTATCGGTTGGGAGAACGTCACTTTTGAGATGTTTAAATTGTTTTCTCGCATTCAAGTTGCTCGCGAGTCAGCTGAGACGTTTATCTCTGATTTGCGGTAAGATTTTGCCGAGGGCTCGAAGGATTTTACGAAGCAAATAATTCAGCGGGACAGAATCATGCGTTGTGAGTGCGATGATGACCTTTCCAAAAAATTCTAAGGCGACGTTTCATTTGAGAAATGCGTGAAGATTTGCAGAGGTGGATATGCATCGGCCAGCAAGCGAAGGGTGTGGCTGTGAAACAGGAACCTGGAGTCGGTGGAGTGAAAGCGGAACAGAATTCCGCGCATTACCATCCTTTCTTAGTTTGAAGTGGAGGCAAGCAAATACTATGCTGAGAGTAGAACGAACTACAGCAGCCCACACCACCCAAGGGAACCATGCCTGAGAGGGACGGATAAACGAGGTGAAGACCCGAACGAGACCGATGAAAGAAAAGTGAAAAAAAGTTAATTTTGATGGGATGGAAGAGAGTGATCATGGCTGAAGTTGAGCGAATGACAGAACAGTCATTATTGTGAGCAGACAAAGAAAGGGTGTAAGATGAAAGTATGCCAAGGTCTTTGTGGTGCTCAACTTCAGAGATGGGCAGATTGTGCAGTGTGATGTTCAACGGGAATAATGGATGGCAGGGGTGATGAAAGGACACGCAAACAGCCTTGTTTGGGTGCAGAGTAAGCTTATGGGCAGCGGCCCAAAGACAAGTAGAAGCGATTGCTGCTTGAAGTTGGCTGGAAATCGATTCAGGAGAATGTCCAGCGTAGCGTGTGCTGGTGTCATCAGGAAACTGCAGTCGCAGGAGTAGCAGTCGTGATGGAGTTGATGTAGAGCAGAAACAAAATAGGTCCAAAAACAGAACCTTGGGGAACAACGGCACAAGGAGCCGGGGACTTGAAAGGGGCAGAACCGATCTCAACGCGCTGTTCTCGGGCTGTCAGGTAGTTCTTGAACCAAAGGAGAAACATCCCGTGAGATCCCAGCCAGGATAAGCTTGTCCAGGAGACACTCATGCCAGACATTGTCAAATGCTCTCCGGATGTCGCAACAGACCCCAATACACAAATCCCCTTTGTCGAGTGAGCACGAGATGTCGTTAACTACGCCGAACAGTTGGAGGTTGGTTGAGCCCTCTTTTCGGAAACCAGATTGGGCTGGTGAAAGGATGCCGGTTACTGTTCAGATGGAGGTACGGCTGACGATTGATTATCTTCTCAAGAATGATTGAGACCGTGGACAGTAGCGAGATGGAGCGATAGTTTTCAGAACCCGTCGACCCTATTTGAAGACCGGCTTCATTAGACCAAATTTCCAGGCAGAGGGGACTTGGCCGGTGAACAGGGAGTTGTTGAACAGGGCAGCGAGGCTTGAGCTGATCGCAGGAGCAGCAACACGAAATAGTTGGTCGGGAACGTCCGGACCTAGAGCTTTACGTGGGTTGAGGGAAGACAGGATGGTGAACACTTCCCCAGGAGAAACTGTGAAGGAAGGGAGTTTGCGGGAGAAGGATAACTGTAGGCAAGGGCGGCCGTTGTGGAATCGGGTCGAAAATCAGTTTGGTGGATGAAAAAATTGTCGAGAAGTTTCTCTTTCTCGATGTTGCTGGTGGCTGGGAACCCATCATGCGTAATGCAGGAGAGGGCCCAACATTTCGACTCTTACAAGTCCATAAGAAGGTCCAGAATGACTTTCCATTCGCTGACCGAATTTTGCTTTCCAAATTGGAAGAGAAATCCTTTTGGTCAGTCGCCTTGTTCCTTTCGGGAACGTCGCGTAATTTTCAGCAGAGGGTTTAATTTCACCTTGCAGAGGCGGAAGAGTTGCTTTTTCAGCTTACACTCGGATAATAAAAGGTCAGAAAGACGAGGCGGCTTGGGCTCGACACGCTTGGAGTGAATGTGACGTCGAGAGCCGCATTCTATCGACGGAAATGTGCCCCTAGTCGAGCAAACTGTCCGGGGAACGGCAAGGTGTGCGACCGATGCGGAAAGGAAAACCGTTTAGCGTAGCGCTCGTGCGGAGGACGAGGCAAGAAATGCAAACTGGGACGAAAAGGACACTCTAGCGCAGAGGTGTCGAGAACTTGGGGTGAGGGGCCGGGGAAGAAAAAAACCTAGTCTTGACTAAGTATTCTCATCGTGATCCGTAACACCACTATAACGACAGGGATCTTGACGACGATGGAATCGATCCCTGTCAATGGCAACCTGCGAAAATTTCAAAAGCTGGTGAGGCCAGGCGTGCGAGGCGGCTTCCTGTGCAGGAAAGTGTGGTGTTGGGTTCGAGTTCTTCTTAACTTGATTTGCCAAGTGACAGGGAAATATTGTGGAGTTGCAGCTGTTGCTGCTATCGTGCAACGACAAGGACATGTTACGATCGAGCTTGTGTTTTCCCTCGCTAGCTATATATAGGGAGATAACTGCTCTTTAGGCCCCATTCACACGAGAACGCGCTTCTTCCGGTACCCGCAATGATAAGGTTCCGTTCAAACTCGCGTTTGATCACCAAAAGCCATCTCGGTAAATACGTAAACTCCGAATTATTCGTATCTTTTGAAAAGTCTGCTTCCCAAAGTGGAACGTTTGAAAAGGATAACCTAGCGTTTTCGTGCAGACAGACTAAGCGGAATTTGGACTTCGCATGTCGAACGATGATATCACATGCTATCGATGAGTTCCATCGAAATTTGTTCCAAAAGTATCTCGTGATCAAAACATTTTTTTGTGTATAGAAAAAGTTGGAAAGAAAGCGAAATTTGTGAATTTAAAATATTTCTTCGTGCAGTCGAAGGCAGTACGGCCGCTGCTATGGCCGCTGAGGACGGACCAATCCTAACCGACTCATTTTCGGTCGATCGCAGACCGGATCCGACCGATCGGAGACCATTTCGGACGTCCAAGGTTCTTCTCTCTTACCACGCTGCTTTCTCTGATCTCATCCAATCGTCCTCCCAGCAAACACACCTTCGGTTGAACATCTCGTCTGACCAGGAGTTCCGTGGTCGGATCCTGTGATATCACGTTTAAAACCGATGCATGGCTCAAGTACGTGGAGACCTATTTTACCTCATACATGGGCCACCGGGTGCAACCTGGCTGAATATTTACACTGTCCTACCACAGTGTTTAACCAGCGTCGGATTACGCCGGTTCCATCATAAGTTGACTAGCAATGCATGACTGTGATCAATCTGAAGAGGCAAACCTTTGGTAACCTTGGTAACAAGGTCGAATGGCCAGTCCAACTGATGAAGGCCAAGGAGCGAAACGTCTCGGTTCTCTTCTAATCATTTCAGGCTAATCATCTCAGGCTGGCTTCGAATTTGTTAACTTGGCAGTATTTGACAACGAAGAAATGTCTTGCTCTCATAGATCGCCCAAGCCAGCGTCGTCCTACGACTGAGTAGAAGAGAACCGGTTCAGGCTCGCTTCTAAGACAGCATTGCCCAAAAGCATGGAATGGCCACCACGACTTCGGCAGATGTCGAGAGCAAAACATACCCTTTCCGTAGGTGCATCATATCGATATTTTCGAGTTGCACAGGAGGAAAACAATAGTGGAAAAAAGTCTAAAGTCGTTGCGAAAAATTAAGGATTAAAGAACGAGAAGGAATCTCACGGCGTTCTTGCCCCAATTTTTTTTTTACGTACCAGAGTCGTGGTTTCACTGTGGCTTACTAGTAAGGGCCAGATAAAAGTAAGGTGGGTCAGGAAGGTGAACATAAAGTGAAGGAGAAACTGTCACAGCAGTTTGTGGTTGTTCTGGGCGAGGTGTAAGTTCGATCCTCGTTAGTTACGGATAGACCAGGTCGAGCCGCCGTGATGCGTAGATCTATGTACCTCGCGCATCGATGTCTGCAAGCTTGTACGGTCACAATGGAAGCAGTGATCGGAAGAAACCATGCACCGCATCTCGAAGAGTTTGTTGGAAGCTTGCCACGACTGACTTGTCATGACATGTAATGAGTTCAGCAGTGCCACTCGGAGCTAGGAGTAACGGCGTCGGCCGGCCAAAAGGCGTCAGCCAAAGAAAATAAAAAGTTGTGTTTCGATTGCAAGGCCGGGGGTCGGGCATCGGCGAATAAAGGGGCTGCCCAAAGCTGTGGTCAAGGATGAAGGACGATACCATTACTGCAAGGAAATCGATCATTTCAAAGCTAGCTGTCCGGAGCTACAGTGAAAGGAGGATAAGCAAAGTGACGGAAGAAAATACTCTACAAGTATGCCAGGAAGCAATGCCGAGTGACGGCAAACAGTCTACACGCGCAGCTAGTGCTTGTCTGAATCGAGACAAGACCGTCGCTGCAGAAGAGCGATAGCTTCGACGTCTGCCTTAGACTACAGTTATGATGCGTCGGTTCCAATTACACTACCAAAAATATACGTATACCACCGGCAGGGTCGAGCGGAGTCTTCGAGGGATGGAGGGAGCAGCTATTGATTCGGCTCATCAGGATATCTGATCAGTTCCACTTACTTGAAGCGATGGAACTGGCCTTGGAGTAGTGTGATAACAGCCTGCAGCTGATTATGGAGAAGAGTGGAGGACCCTTGGCCGGTAATATCTGCAGTTGATTTCACGAACGAGATGACAAGGTTTATCTCCCCGCTCAGCGAGGCCTAGACAAGCTTCCAGGTGGCGGAGACGTTGGAAGAGGTTAACGAGGAGTTGCTGACTGGCCGAGACATAGCCAGCAGCCATTAATACGACGACATGAATATAGAAGGCTGGCCAGGCCCACATTAGAATTTAACTGGTTTCAAATTCATCCACTACAAGCCGGGAGATACGCCAACATTAGCACGTCACACAAAGCTGCAAGGATGGAGGTGACATCTTGCTATCCTTTGAGAATGGTGCTATCCTCTGAGAATGGTGCTATCCTCTGAGAATGGTAGATTCGCCATTCAACTTGGAAGGCATGACTAGTAGTTTGTAAAAGAGCGGATTGGAAAGATTCCAGCAGCAGCACAACCGCATGGCTTCAGCTGAATGATGGACGGCATTTTCAGGCTTTAACCGTCTGGGGTGCTTGTGATGGCTATGGCCCACCAGCTGGCACTTTTGACTCTTTCAGGACAAGCGCATGGAGACCAGTTGGGTTGTGGTGGAGTAGTTGGACTGTGACAAGTCTCAGCAGTATGGTTGCCAATGGAGACGGCAGCATAGCGATAATGACTATGGCCATGACATAGAGCGAAGTCGACGACAAGGTCAACAAGAATAACAAGAAATGCTGTTGGATCTGATAAGGTGGAAGAGATGCTAATTTGTGTTCTGTAAAGGTGCAAGGGGGTTTTTCACCTTACGACACACACACACACAAACATGCACACACACTCCCACACATGTGCGCACACTACCACCTCTCCCATATGTTACCTGAAGCAACCATGCCACACTTGTCATAATTCCTCAACTCTCATTTTTATATCCAGTCAAAGCTTGAGCTCATCCTTAATTCGCCTAGATGCTTGTCCCTGACCGAAACGACACACTCATTGACAAAAACCAAGCTGGTAGGGCGTGAACATATTTCGAACAAAAAACCACAGTACCCTGAGGTTAAGGAAATAAGCTTATCAACCAATATTTACCAGAGCCTACATGAACAAGACCGACCAGGACCGACCGCAGGCGGAGGTCAATATGTGGCAAGGGAAATATTTGGCTGGTATTTCCGAAAGCAAGGGGTATGAGGCTTGTCCAACTAGTCTAGCTGGAAGAGAGCATTTGAAAAGGTAAGAAAAAGTATTCTGGTGAGATTGTGGTGTATAAGGCTTTAGTATATGCTACAGATTTTGAAACATTGATTAGTTGCAGTTCAGTATATGCTGCAGATTTTGAAACATCGGTTAGTTGGAGTTCTCGGTGGTATAGTTGGATGCACCCATCTGTAGGCTTCGTACCACGTTTGAATCTTCCTTTGAAACTCACGTTCTTTTCCTAAGTAAGGAGAATATCTTTTCAAATCGACAAGCGATGGACAATAAAAGCAGGAGTAAAATATTTGCCTCTAAGGAAAGTGAACTTACCTTTTGCGTGAAGTAGAACAATGAGGGGAAACTTGCAACAATGAGGGGAAACTTGCAACAATGAGGGGAAACTTGCAATACTTAAAGATGCAGAACAATCATTGTTATTCTTTGGAAGCAGGAAGGCTCTGGCAAAATAATGTGGAAGAGTTTTTGGTGGTCATCACGTTGGATCACCGTGAATATGCCTTGTGACACCCAAGCCACTTTTTGTACTTGGTATGGCATCACAGCGTTCACATACTCGCGCGCCGGCGTATGAAGAGCCTGCCTGAAGCAAGAGCTGAAGAGCTGTTCTATGTCGAGTGATGCTATGTTCTGCTTGGTGGTATTTTGTAGTGGTTTGGCCATGTTTTTTTCTTTCAAAGTTTGGAGTCAGACTTATCGAGCTTTACAAGTGTGTGGTGCTTCCAGGGACTGAGGAAGGGTATTCTACAACAGGTGATAATGCGAAATTATACTGAACAGGTGTCCACAGCCAGGGATTTGGTCATGACGTCTGGGCATGATTTCTGCATGGCCTCGTGTTTCGATCGTCCGCCCTTAAACGTTCATTACTCCGCGTGTGCATACAGAGCTTCATATGAGCAGGAACATCTCACCAAGGTACTTTCCCCAGGAGCTTTCACACGGGCCTTGCCTCTGCTTCACCTTGTTTGGTTCTGACTGCTGCGCTTCCCAGTCAATTTTAATAAGGGCGTGTGCGAGAGAGAGAGAGAGAGAGAGAGGGAGAGAGATAAAGAAAAAGAGAGAGGCTGCACTCGACAGACCGACGATCCTGTCGAGCAGATTCGCGCCAAAAGGAACAGAGCACAATTTTGACAGTACATGTCTTGTCTTCGTTGCGTACAGCATTTCCACATAGACTTCATGCCATCCGCAACAGATCTAGCTGTGCAGCACGAAATTTGTTCGGCCCGGTCCGACAATAGATGACAGATCGGATGAAATGCTACAAACAATCACCGCGCTTGCTAGCGCTCCTTCGAAATAATGTCAGTGGCAACATGCAGGTCTTCGGGGAAGTTGGGACACATGTCTGGCTTCGAAACTTGAGAGTCAGTATACAACGAGCAGGTATTTGCTTCATGAGTAAGAACCCGGCACAGGATCAGTAGGCCTGAGTTTTCCCACGCCGCTTGCATCCCAATCGGAATTCGTGTAAGATGAAATCTCGAAGGATATCCTTATCTCTGCGGAGCCACCAACTCCCCTGAGCCAACTGTCGATTAGCTACGTCGAAGAAAGAAAAGAGGCAGATTTGGCAAAAAAAGAACTTCACTCATATTACAACCTCACACCCGGACTCCTTCAGCTATAACAGATACTTGAACTGGCCCGTGACCGACAACCTATGATATGATCTCAGCGATTCAAAGTAAAGGACGGTTTCAACTCCTGACGCCACGCGGTAGGCCATTTTCCAAGTTTACCAGAGCAGCACCACCACAAGAGTAGGCCCGGAAGAGAGGCCATTACCGGCATTGCGCAGAGCCACAGGTGTGCGCGTCCCTTCGGTCTGTTCATATGCCGCTGCGAGCCGCAAAGACTTGAAGCCACACGAGGGCCTTCCCAAAGCGCTTGACAGCCTCTTCTTCCCCGAATGAAAATCCCGCGAGAGTGATTTAACGGATAACCGAGCATCGCGTTTGTCCAATCACGGCGTCGTGGCGCGCGTGCTATTGCGTCATCGAAATGGCAGCATATAAATGTAAGGTTACCCGTTTTCGTCTGCATGATCGTGGTGTCTCTGTTAACTTCCGACAAAGCACACATTCGATTTAGACACTCTCGTCAGTGAAGACACTGTTTGGCTGTCCCCTCGCCACAGTTAAAGCTATCGAATTAGACCGGGAAAGAGCCGGCTATTGGTCAGAGAGAAGTGAGCGGAGGAAAGAGGCCGAGCTGCAGACTAAATGAGGAAGCGGAGAGTTGGAGGGAAACGAAGTCGGGGGAATCTCGGAAGAATAAGAGACAGAACGCCGCACAAGAACTCGCAATTCCTCGCGGGCTGGGGTAGTACGGAGGGTGGGCGCTAAGCAGCAACTTAATCGAAGAGGTTTTGTCAAATTTGCGAAGTTGACCACTTCACCAAGTTAGGATCATTCAGCCGGGATCACCTACGGCCGGTCGAGTTCTTTTCCCGCGTGTGGTATATATAGTCGACCCGCCGAGCGAATGACTTCACGGATTCGAAGAGCCGATCACCGCGGCGTTGCGGTGGTTCTTGAATCTTCTCTCCGCGTGGCTCCTCACATGCAAATCCGGCTTTGGAGCCTATTGCACATTGATGTCACGTATTGCGCATCTCTGATGTTTGGCATCATCGTAGGAAGCCCTAGCGCAGGTCTCTGGTTCTGCATACAGGTGCCAACACTGAAACAGGCATCTGGTCGATCTTTCCGAACATGCACAACCTTTCCGGAGACGTAATCTACTCGACTGTCGCTCAAACCCCAAGAGGACCCTGTCCCCCCTCCCTCCCCCAGTGGCAGGCCAGGCCACAAGCTAAAAGAACAACAAGACCCGGCAGATAATTACCGGTGACCCGCGAATGCTCAATCCTTGAGCGACGAAACGAAGACCTACGCGGGCGCCAGTCGCCATGGCAGTGGCTGCTTTTTTCAAAATTTCAAAACCCGACCTCACGTACTGCTATGGTTTGATCTCCGCGTGAGTACACAACAAAAATGATATACCGGTAAGTTCTCTTCTTCCTCGGCCGGTCACCCGGTCAGGCCGGTCCTAATCTTGTAAAACTTCGCGCCACATCGGCGTTCTCGGACAACCTCATTTCAGTCGCGCCAGATGAAAGAGCATCGTCTTGGGGTGATAATGGTTTTCTTGACCTGCTCAAAGGTGCATAAACCGTAGCTTTATGATCACATGGCGCGACGCTTAATAAGCGTCATTCGAGAAACGCTAAACGGCCAAAGGAAACGGCCAAAGGAAACGGCTCGGAGAAAAAAAGCACTCGAAAGGCTTGAAAATGGCCGGAACTGCCAAGCACGCGGCCCGCCAAAATCGGCGCCTAACAACATAGAGGTAGGTGATTCGTTCGCTTTCATATTGAAACAATACAAGTTGGAGCCGGCAGGCTGGGCTGCGCATCGTTTGCAATTGAATGCAGCAGTGAGAACTTCTTCTTTCCCTTCTTTGACATCTTTGCACTAAGATCAAGTCGAAAGCCAATACATTACCTCAAAGACTATCTTCAATCGAAGTCTTTATATTCCTGACACATGTACAGACGAATGACCTAAAGGGAAGGAACACCCATTACATCAGCTAAGTGCCGGCGAAGTGGCTGGCTAACTGATCGAGGGAGAATACCTCGAATATTGCTCACAACACCGTGATCTGCAGACAGCGAAAGATACCTGTTTTGACAGGCGGCTCGTGAAGACTTTCGATCCTCGTTCGCATGCGCAGTTGTACGACGATATCGCCCACGCTGAGTTCCCTGTCCTGTGCCTTACGCGATCGTCACGCCTCATGAATAGACAGAAAAGCTAAAAAGTATATAATCAACCTGTCCAAGTCACTTTCTTCCACGACTCTTTCCGAACTCAGGTCTGCCTCTGGGCGAAACAAGGTTTTCTTTGACGACCTCCCAATTACCTCACAACTCGTAATCGGTGCGAAAATGCGCACGCTGGTGTGCTCGCAACAGGCGCCCAGTCCGACCGGTGTTCGTGCTTCCGCGTCACCGCAGAACAACCTTCAAGTCGTCGAGGATGCTCTTCTTCAAGTCCTGCCGAAGATGCACATGAACGACAGTCTCGATATCAACTCTCGCGCCACTCCTCGCCCCTGCTCACCTTTCAGGTCCGAAGTGAACTCGCTAAGTCCGAGTGGGGCAAATCCAAACGTCATTCCTGTTCACTCACTGACCACACGTCCCTCCCTTGGTCAGCCATTGTTCATGCCGGCATCTCCATCTACGGATCCGTACCGATCACCGAGCCTCCAATCAAGCACACAATCAATCTTCCAGTTGTCACCGGCTCAATTCACGGCGAGTAGAGCGTCCAGCCAACGACTGAGCAAGGAAGAGATTCGACAGAGACAGCGAGAAAGCCGGCAAGAAAGCAGACGAAAAAAGGCTTGCGATCGTGAGCGGCGGCGAGTGCAGGACATGAACGCGGCCTTCCGCCAACTGAAAGCCTCCCTCCAGCATTGGCAGCCCGTCTTCCACGAACGCTGTCTGCGCCTGAGCAAGATCGAAATTCTCCGCTGCGCCAGCAAGTACATCCGCCATCTTGATAGAAAACTGGGCAACAACCTGAGTAGTAAATTGGTGAGTGATGACTCGTTCAGCGACTCGAGCTCCCTGGACTCGGACTAAAGCCTCGACACAGCAGCAGCCTTTCACTAACATGTTTTCGGCCCCAACAATGTCTTCGTCAAGTTCGGATTCATCTGAACATGCCGAGGAATCCAAACACCTGAACTGCAACCGTCTGTTCCTTTTCTTTCTCCAGGAGTATATGTTGTCTGTTTTCCCCTTCGGTCGTCCATCAGTCTGTATTTTGTGAAGAACCGTTCAAAGATTGCTACTCCTTTGGTTAGTTTGTATTTTGTGAAGAACCGTTCAAAAATTGCTACTCCTTTGGTTAGCCCCATTCCTTTTTTATTCGTTGTCGCAACACGCCATTTCACAGAAGACAGACGAGCTCGTGTCGTTCCATCTGTTTCATTTTTCTGTTGCGTGAGAGTATACCCGTCAATGACTTTACTTTTCTTTCCCCAGCCTTTGTTTGAGAATTTGCACTTGAAGAGTTTCACGAAAAATAGCGTGACTGAAGCTGCTTGTACTTCTCAATACTCACATTCATTTCGAGCTCTTTGATGAAGTTGAAAACTTCCTTTTTTTTTTTTTTTACCATTAAACACTGCTTTAATACACTAATTTGACGAGTGGTTTGATGTCTTCCATTCAAGTGAGGTATCCTGGCCCACTTTCCGGGGGCCAGGGTCTGACCAGGTGACATCAATTTTTTGCGAGAGACGTCCATGTCGCCTCCGAACAAACTAATTCAGGGCTCTTGATGGGTTGATTAATTCCTTTCTAGACGACTGAAGAAGAATTGCCTTCCGGCTTTTCATTTCTCAAGTGTTAAAGTCAACTCCCCTTTGCTTGAAAGGCCCTTTCAAAGATATTAACGCAATCATCCAGTGGGTTGCCTTCCGAGAATACATCGGGGATGACACTGACATCCCACGAGCTTATAGTTCCCCCTCGGCATCGTCAATA
>JAOWAR010031129.1:0-20910 GCA_028571005.1 Clathrina lutea
ATCTAGGGCGCTGCTTCAGCGCTTGCCGTTTTTTTGTCTCGCTTCGGTGATGGGGGGCGGTTGGTGGTTTGCATAGGCGGGGGGGGGGGGGGGGGGGGGGGGGGGAATGGGTGCATTGGAAAACAGATAAACATCCAGGAGAATTTGGAGGGTGGATGTCTAGTGGGGACTCAAAGTCCTCTCATTTTGTTTAAAGCAGCTAACCAGATCAGATCAGATAAAAATAATAAGGCAATATCTAATGGGATCAGGAGATAGGTCTGGAAAGCCATTGACTCAGATATGCAGAAGAAATTAGGTGGATATATGGAAGTGCCAAAGAGGCATCAGCATACCACATTGTCGATGTGTGTGAGAAGGTGATCGGGCCGAACTCCAGCCTTCCACGATGGACTTCCTTTGTCGACATCCTGGCATGGACAAAGAGAGAGAGAAAGAGAGAGAGAGAGAGAGAGGAGAGTAGAGAAAGAGAGACAGAGAAAAAGGGAGAAGGAGAGAGAGAGAGAGAAAGCAAATCACGAGCTTTGAAGAAAGAATCGATCTCTCAAGAACGTTTTGTCTGTACTGAATAGAAAGTCCTTATCTAAAGACTCAGCAAAGTGAAACGTGAAGAAGAAACAAAATCAATTGAAGACGAGCTTACTCGGACGAGGTGCTGCATGCAGTACTTGTCGGTGTCGCCGAGATAAACACGCACGGAGCGTAGTGCCATGCCGAAGCCCTGAGGTCCCTTCTCCACTGTGTAGGTCGCCGTCTGCGGACCCTGCCGTGGACTTCCAAATGCCCACAGACCTGGAGCCATCTCGGCCATGGCCTGCGCTGTCTTTGAGCCCGAGAAGGCAAATGAAACAGTCGTTGGACTGCTTGCCGGAGCACTTCCATGACTGGGATCTGCTGAAAACAAAACAAGAGACAAAAAACAGCCTTTAGAAAGTGAGGCTGGTCAGCATCACAACAGGAGGGAGCAGCAGCAGGAGGAGGAAGAGGAGCAGAGTAATCAAAACCTCCAGCATTGACCAAACTGTCCTATAAGAGAAGAACGGAGTCCTTAAGGGTGGGTACCCCCTTCATGGTAAAACAATAGTCGTTTGCTCTACGGACTCCTGGTTGTGTTTTCATTATAGGGGCAAAATGATCACGAAATTTGTTTTAAAGTGTGGGGTAGCTCTCCGGAAGGTGAAGTTATCCACGAGAAAAAGGCATTTCGCTCAAACTTTCTAGAGGCGATTTACTTTTGTTTTCCTACCCAAGTCTGCCAAATTTGGCCTGCTACTTACTTTCATAGGAAATTTATAGACGGAACTAAGGATGTGGTCCATTTTCTCTTAGGATCCTTAAAACATGAGGTTTTCCCTTTTCCTTTGTTTAAAGTGATTTCCTGTGTTTTAGCAGCCAGAGAGGGGAAAATGGTAACAGGCATCAACTATTCGTAGTTCCGTATTAAAGCTCATCTACCCGGCCAGCCTCGTGCCAAGTTTCGCCTCGATGTGTTTTAAGATTACTTCAAACGAGCTCTAGAAAGTCTGGATACCCCCTTTCCAAGAAAATACAATTTGGAATTCCCGCCAATGTATTCCTGTGGCTGCACTTTGTGCATTCCTTGCTAGAGGAGGTGAGAAGCGGCACCGATTGCCGTTCTTCGTGTTGATCCGCCCAGAAAATAGCGCTGTTCAGCATCACAACGTACGTGAAGTATACAGTGGCATGCAGTGGGGTCAGGCGTGCTTGGCTCCGACGGCAAGCCACGCCAGTTCGATAGGCGCTGTGAAGCCGAATCAAGCCAACTTCAAGTTGGCTAGCGCTGGCTTGGCACGTGTTTTGAGTTCTTTGACGCAGAAAAAAACGTTGCAGTTTTACTCATAGTATGGGAAACTCAAGACATTGTGCGATGGACTGAGAAGCTCAAGCGAAAGATGACGACGGGGTAAGTGTTCGCAAGCAGTAGCAGGGCAATAATGCAGAAAGGGTAGCCGTGAAAAGTCATCGCTTGCTTTCACCAAACACGCCATCTACTTTTGGAAGATTTGGCAAGGTTCCTTCTTTCGGGGACGATGTTCTCGAGGATAAATCTAAAAAACCAAAGCAAAAACAAAACCAAAAAAAAGATCCTTTGGCCGAATGAAACAGACCTCGACGTATATCAGAAGGAAAAGGCTGGCAACGAAGTCAAGCGGCCGCCTTCCTCGTCGGGAATGCCCTGGAATGAAATGAAGCATCGATGCACGTTTTACGCAGCAGCTTAAAGCTGGGCTATGAACATAGCCTCCAGCAGGTGAAGGTGGTCCTGGCTTCTAGCCTTGGAGAGCACCCGGAAATGGCTCTTCATTGACGTGGCGATGACTGCCAGGCAAGCAAGCGAATCTTTCAAGTGCTTTGCACCCAAAAAGACCATGTTGCAAAGTTGTCACTGGATCTTACACCTTCACCCCCATAGTTGTTTCTAGCGCTAATTCTCTTTTTCAGTTGTTTCATAATTTTTCACTTCAGTGTTGTCTTAGGCGATTCTAGACCATTTCAGAAGTTCCCCCTTTGGAGTTGTTTCAGTTGCTCCATGTAGTGACCTGACGAGCAATAGAGCGAAAGATCTTGTCACAGTCGTTGACCCCTCGAGCCTTGGCCACTGTTGTGTGCGTGTATTAATAAAATAGTGGGAATGAAAATGATACAGAAGGCGATCTTTAGCTGCATGAAAAGTGTGCTATACAGGGAAGGAGAGCTAGTCACACACTTGGGACGTTGTAACTAATAGCTTCACGTACTCGGCAATAATCAGACCGATGATCGTTAAGTGCACCAAATTGTTACACTCCGTACTACACGTCCCCAGGTGCGTGACAAAAAAAAAAACAAAAAAACAAGTCAATCACTACAACTGCCTTCTACCAGTATCAATTGTTGCAGATGACCTGTGTTGAAACAAGAACTTTCATGTCCTCAACACAAAACAAAAGGAGGGAGGAAAGGAAATTAGGAAAGAATGCAACAGACACCTAGACGACTTTACAGGTAGGTTGGGACTCTCATCCACTCACCAACACTTTGAGTGTTGAAGACGTCATCGAGTGGCTGCTGCTGCTGCTTCTCTAGAGAGAGCTTGGCTGGCTTCCTGCCTGAGTTGCGCTTAGACTTTGCAGCGGCTGGTACTGGGGATGGCGAAGTTGATGTCACCGGTGTGACAAAGAGAGGCGTCTCGCTTGGTGTGGCTGGCTCTACATGAACCTCTGGCGTGCTAGGTGTGCTCTGCGTCGACTCCAACTCATGTGCTTCTGCCACAGGATGACTGGTGAAGAATTGACAGAAAAAGGCATAAAAGAAGAACATCTTCCCTCAGAAGATTTTCATCAAAGGTGCTTCCCTGTGAACTCCAGTCAAAAGGAAAACCTATTCGATTAAAAAAGTGTTGCTCCAAAAAAAGAAAGAAAAAAAGAAAGGAAAACAGAACTTCCACTAACTTACTGTCAGTACACAAAGTGGCAAGAGAAAGCACCACACCACAGGATCTACTTCTTAAGTAATCTTCATGACATTTCGCCCGAGGCATGTTGCTTGTCCAATCTATACTTCTCTGACTTTTATACTTCTCTGACGGTGCCAGCAATTTGACAACACCATCGAACTGGATTCTTCTTTTTGCATGACATTTACAGTTTGAATTGTATGATCGTAGCCTGATGCACTAACTGTCAGTGAAGCATAACCGAAATGTATACGCCTCAGTCATCCAACAGGCTATAGTCCCATAGAGTGCAGACGAATAAGTGACTAGGCATTGCTCATGACTGCCTCAAGAATCATTCAGTCTGTTATCTGGGTACGAAGGTAGGGCTGGCCAGTCGATGAGATAAGAGAGCTCATCCCTCAAAGTCTAAAACTTTAAAACTTAAACTACTGATTTCCATACTGACCTGAGGGGACTGAGAGCGCTGGGGGTGGTGAACGATGGCTTTCTCTTCAAGCGGGAGAGTCGTCGCGGACTAGGAGAGTCCAGACCAAGCTCAGACAGCTCAGAGGTGCTAGCGTGACGGCTGCCCATCGGTGAGTTGATCTGCTGATAACGAGGCGAGGTGGTGGTGAAGCCTTGAAACGAGCTGGTCAGCTCCGACTCAAGACCGTCCGGTTCCTCGTCGTCCTCCAGATCGTGGTTGTAACGATCAGTACGAGCTGGGGACACAAAACGACAACCTTGTCACGAAAAGGAAATCTTGTTATGCCTATGTCCACACCAGCAAAACGGATGACCTCATCCCAAAATTATGCACCAAATACTCGGCCACCTTTTCAAAAAACAACAAGGAGCAGTTCCATATCGCAGACTTTCGTTGGCATGGCGCCGTCTCGGAAACCAAGTGCATGTGCGCACCAAAGCCTTTTTGTTTCCAATTTTACCGTGCTCTTTGCCAGAGATGTTAATATTAAAATAAACTTTTTCCAAAGAAGAAAAGATGCAGGCCAAAGTTCTAAAACAATTTTAAAGAAGTCACACACCAGAAAAACCAAACACATCGCAGTGCCTGGTCCTGGTACAGTGCCCGGTCCTGGTACAGTCCCTGCTCTTGGTACAGGGTTTATGAGCAATTTATCAACTTTTCTTCAACTGATGTATTTCTGCCGTGCGGTCACGTTTGTTCTTCCGGGGAAACAATAGGTCTTGTCTTCCTTATCTATTTGCCTTACGATCAAAATAACTGGTGTCCTCCTCGTTGTCAAGATGAGGCACAAACTCGGCTTTCTGCAGCAGTAGCGACCGCCAGTTGATTTGCTCAAAGAAAGGATGGAGTTTTACCTCCTCGGCATCTAAGAAGAACAGTCAAAACAACTCGAATATTCAAGAGTTGAAGAAAAGACGGGAATGGCCAGTGAAGGAAAGTGGGAGAGAGATCTAGATCAGAACGGAGGGAGGGATGAGTTGGGGAGGGCGTTGCTTACCATTTCCATGTGAGCCGAGGCGTTCGGAAGGGTTTCGTCGCAGCAAACTCAAAATGATATCCTGAGCTTCATCGCTTACTCCCATGTCCTCCGAGAACTCGGGCTCCACCTCCTCATTGGTTATCTGCTCAAACAGTTCGTCCACGCCTTCTCCATAGAAAGGTGGAACACCCACCAAGAATTCGTACAGAATAACACCCATCGCCCACCAGTCCACAGGGGAGGCTGTGGCGAAATGGAAAAGAACCAACCAAAAACATGAATCCGATCTTCCAAGGAAAACTGTCAGAAAAAGGTAGATGAAGAGACACAGGAAAGAGAGAGAGAGAGAGAGAGAGAGAGAGAGAGAGAGAGAGAGAGAGAGAGAGGCGAGCATAATGCACACACAAGAGTACTCACCATATCCTTTCCGAAGAATAACCTCAGGTGCAATGTAATCCGGCGTGCCATACACTTGGTCGTCATTGAATGTTGTTGCCTTGCCAACACCACCCTCATAAATTGTGGTGGCATCTGTGTCAAACATAGGTTACATTCAACACAGGTGACAATCATCAAGGCAAACCAAGTGCGTGCCATTCCTATGATCTCTACAAGCGAAGTGGAAGAGAAGATCAAGGAGAGAAGACTACACGTGGCAACCGGAGTGTGCCAGCCATGTATGTGGTTGCATAGCAACAGGAGTTAAGGTGCGTAACGTATCAAGCGTAAGCACATGACACAACAACTATTGCACTGGAAACATGGAAAAGACTAGGGGCTGGGAGGCTTACATCGCATGAGTCCAACTTTTGAGAGACCGAAGTCCGTGAGTTTGATATGTCCTTCTGATGTGATCAGCATACTAAGAACAGACAAGAATACACAGGTAAATTTAAGAGTCAAACCACAACTGAAAATTCCCCAATCGTTTTGGACTATAACTACGGAAACACAACCTTGGACTAGTTAAGATCTCCCATGAGCTCATGAGCCAAAATATAACCTCTCACCCACCCCGTTATTCCTCTCTCTCTCTCTCTCTCTCTCTCTCCATCTTGAACTTACTTGTCTGGCTTGAGGTCGCGGTGTACAATGCCGTAACTGTGCAGGTACTCCAAGGCAAGGACGGTCTCTCCAAAGTAGAGCCTGGCAAGCTCCAGAGGAAGAGGTCCCTGCATGTTCTTTAGCAGAGTGGCACAGTCGCCACCCTCGACGTACTCCAACACCATGCAGAGATGCCTCTGTGGGAAGGGAGAGACAAAACTGAATTAGTTTTAATGCTATCAAAGTAGGCAGTATATCGAATATTAAGACACTCCGAGCAGTCCACTCAATATGGGGTTGCAACCTCCACCTCCACAAATATATTCACAGTTTCTTGAGTTTGTGAGGGAGTGCCATGAACAAAAGGCGGGCTCCTCCATAGAGGTCGCCGCGAGCCAAATGCAGCAGAGCCAGACCGTTGACACCTGACCTACAAAACCTTCTAAGCCCGTGCTCAAGTGCACATATTCAGCTAATTGTTCTTATCCCAGATCTGTAGGTGACTAATGCCCGATTCCCATTTGAGCACACACAGTCCACAAACAGACAATAGATTTGTATTATTTACCTCTTTAATCGGTCAATATAAACAATATTGACCTCTTTAAGTGGTAAACATTTTTTTTTTATACTGCCCCCCCCCCCCCCTTTTTTTAAGGAGTCCTGAAGCGACATCTCAACATGGTCAGAAACATGCTCAGAAACCTCTTTCCCGTCACGTCTTTTGTTCTCTTGCCACAAAACAGCGCCGAAAACGCACCGCTTTCTTGCACCTCTTTGTTCTCTTGCGCTGAAAACGCACTGCTTTCTTGCACCTCTTTGCTCCCTTGCCACTCCCTAACCATCTGAGGAGCCATTCGTTCATGCTGGGATAAGTACATTACTTCCCGCGGCCTCGCCAATACCGGCCTGAACAATTCCCTCGCCACGTTTCCCTCGCCTGCGGCTCGGGAAATATAAAGGCTCAGAAATATTCGCCGGTACTGGCTTGGCCTTGGGAAATAATGTTTACATATTGCCGCAATGGATAACCACACCTACCTTCGTCTCGAAGGTGCATATCATCGCCACAACAAATGGATTCTCCGCAAAGGTCAAGATGTCACGTTCACAGAACACTTGATCAACCTTTCAAAGGTAAAGAAAAAAAAGAGAAAAGAACAGACAATCAACAGCTCTCTTCAATGAAAAAAAAAAAACCTAACAATGCAAGACCACTGCCTCAAAAAGGAGATGCGGCATTCCTACACGTACATTTATTCTCTGATTTTTCTTTTCTTTATTTATTTATTTTTTATTTTGAAACAAAATTGACCAAGTCAAAACACGTACCTGTTTCTTACGGATCATGTTGAGCTTGCTGACTTTCTTCATGGCAAACAATTTCTTGCTGTGCCGATGTCGAACAAGATGGACAGAGCTGTGCAAAGACAAACCATGCACATGAGTGGAGGTAGGGTCTTTGAAAATCATTACCATGACAATAATTTAAGAAATTACCACAAAATTTCTTCGACTGCAAGAATGGAAGCCAGAGGGAATGCCCTTTCAAACCAAATCAAGTCACTTTTTTTTTAGGCCAGACCTGTATGCTCCTTGGCTGATCAGCTTTACTTCGTCAAAGTCATCTCCTTTCGGCAGCTCCTCCTTTGAACTCTCACACTGCTCAGAGAAACATAAAAAAAGAGAAAGAAACGGAAGATACTCACACAAAAGAGATGTGAAAAAAAAAAACACTTAGCTATTTTCAACCTGCAGTTCTTGGCAGGTTTGAAGCACGATTTAAAGTAAAATACGCAAGAACCTTAACTAAAAGCCCTTACGTCTTGATCCGGAGTTGGCGACCCACTGCGACTGAGGTTCATTGGCGAAAAGCAACGATTCGGATCTACAAAAGAAAGAAGACGGCGACGGAGAAGAAAGTAAGGGGGAAAAAGCACGACATGACAGAACAGGAAATATTTTGGCACAAATTATTCTCCGCGTGGGCTGCATATGCCAACCGAGCTGCACAGGGCATCACAGAACAAAAACATCATAGTATCATACTCCCATAACCAAATAGCATTAACCGGTGAGTCGCCGGTCCCGGTAGCTCAATAGGCAGAGCATCAGCCGCGTAAGCTGAGGGTCCCGGTTCGAATCCTGGTTGGGGCATTGGCATTTTTTTCCATTGTGCTTCTTTCCATCCTTTCCTCTACTTCACTTCCCTTTCTTCTTTAGAATTATTTTTCTCCCAAATTCCATCGATTATTATAATTATTCTTGTCTTTGTTGTTGTTGTTGTTGTTGTTGTTGTTGTTGTTGTTGTTGTTATGTTGTTGTTATTAGAGAGAGATAACGTGGGGAAAATTAAGAATGAGAAAGAGAATTACGTTGAACACCCGCAGAGGCAGAAAGACGGGGAACGAAGAAAAAATCATTGGCCTTAGGTGGGGCTCGAACCAACGGGCCACGGCCTCGGATTTGCGCTCCGACGTTCTAACCGCTGAGCTACTGAGACCCACAACCCAACCAAATCATTCAACTTCGTTTTGTCTCACTGCCGAGAGCATTGCTGCTGCCTGGCTCTCCAGCTGCAGCGATCCGAAGTCGGGATGGCTGCCCGTGCCGAGTTCTCAAGTCATGCTTCTCCTGCCCAGAGGAGAGTTGTCAAGGGACAAGGACAGCCCCAATCACACGAGACGAGTAAAGAATTTATAGATAGAGAGAGATAGCGTGGGTAATATTAAGAATGAGAAGAAGAGTCACATGGAATGCCTGTGGAGGCAGAGAGAGACAGGGAAACGAAGAAAAAATCATTGGTCTCAGGTGGGGCTCAAACCCACGGTTTCGGATTTGCGCTCTGACGCTTTAAGCGCTGAACTACTGAGACCAACACCTCAACTATTGTTGCCCGTGTTCTCTCTCTCTCTGTCTATAATTCCTTTACTTGTCCCGTGAGGCTGGGGGAGTCCTAGTTCTTTGACAACTCCCCTCTGGGCAGGAAAAGCATTTCACAAGAACCTGGCGCGGACAGCCATCCCGACTTCGGATCGCTGCAGACGGAGAGCTAGGCAGCAGCAATGCTGTCGGCAGTTTGACAAAACGAAGTTGAATGATTTGGTTGAGGTGTGGGTCTCAGTAGCTCAGCGGTTAGAGCATCGGATCGCGGAGCGCAAATCCCAGGCCGTGAGTTTGAGCCCCACCTGAGACCAATGAGTTATTCTTCGTTCCCTGTCTCTCTGCCTCCGCGGGCGCTCCACGTGATTCTCTTTCTCATTATTATTATCATATGTTAAGGCTGGTTGCCTGAAGAGTACTTATCAACACAATAATACTTGTCTAAAGAGGCCAGGAAAGAGGAAGATGTACAAAAAGTGCATGATGTAGGCAGGGAATTCCAGAGTGCAATTGACAACGGCAGACACGATCGAAGCCTTCGGCTGGACCTACATACAGGTATTGCAATGCAATCGTCCTTTCCCTCATCTCTCTCTCTCTCTCTCTCTCTGTTCTCTCTTTTCTCTCGCTCTCTGTCTCTCCTTCTCTCTATTTCTTGTGCTCTTCCTTTTGACATCTGAACATTTCACCAAAAAGTAGATCAGATGAGATGGCACCCGCTTTGTAGGTTGTTAGTACCTGTTTAGTAGCTCATTTACACCTCTTCCATATAAACGTAGCTGTTCCTCATTGTTATCTGAACATTTCACCTCACCCAAAAAGTAGATCAGCATCTTCACACCTGATTTGGAGTTTGTTAGCACCTGTTTAGTAGCTCATTCACACCTCTTCCATATAAATGTAGTTGTCTCTCATTGTTTCCTGATGAAGACTTGAGGATCAGGTCGAAACGTCGACTCAAGAACTTTGGCTGGGGTCGGTGAACTTGTCGTAGAAGCTGACGGCGACTCCAGGCCAGAGTTAGCCAACTGATTTCCTCAAGCACCGACACGGATGTAGTACGTCAACCTGCTCACAAGATTGCTCTGGTCACAGAAAGCTGGATCTTCTCAACCCTGACGGAGTCTTCTTTCGTGCAGGAATCCCAAACAGGCCCAGCACACTCGAGCACTGGTCGTGCAAAACTGACATTGAGGTGCCTAACAAAGTCAATAGATCTTCAGCGATACTGAGCCAGCCAGTTTAGCATATATACCTTGTGGCTCACACAGCGAATTATTTTATCAATGTGGGGCGTCCAAGACAGTGACTTCGTCAACACGATGCCTAGATGGTTTGCTTCTTCACTGTACGAAACTACTGCTCGACCCAGTATTGTAGTATTGGCCTGCTCTACCTTCCTCTAACGCTTTCCACCAAGCACAATGACGGACGATTTTGATGCGCTGAAACTGAAGAAGTTGCCCAGTCAGTTGTCCATTGATGGATACAGTTTAGGTCATGATGCAGCCGACAGCAGGTAGACAATTTTGTCAGTGCCGGTGCAGCAATGGCAAATGAGTATGAATGACGTTGGCCGCACGCGGAGGCAGACAGACAGGGAACGAAGAAAAAATCATTGGCATCAGGTGGAGCTCGAACCCACGGCCTCGGATTTGCGCTCCGACGCTCTAACCGCTGAGCTACTGAGACCCACACCTCAACCAAATCATTCAACTTTGTTTTGTCTCACTGCCGACAAGATTGCTCCTGCCTAGCTCTCCGGCTGCAGCGATCCGAACTCGGGATGGCAGCCCGCGCCAGGTACTCACGAAACGCTTTTCCTGCCCGGAGGAGAGTTGTCAAGGGACTAGGATTGCCCTAGCCTTACGAGACGAGTAAAGAAATTATAGATAGAGAGCGATAACGCGGGGAAGACAAAGAATGAGGAAGAGAGTCACGTTGGCCGCCCAGGGAGGCAGAGAGACAGGGAACGCAGAAAAAATCATTGTCCTAAACTGCTGATCAGGAAAAACGCCAATCTTTAAGCAGTATTCGAGTAGCTGTTTGTGTGTGAAGTGCTCAAAGACTTTGGAGACATTTAGCAAGACCGCAATGGGGCGGTAACTTTTGGGGTCACTACGCTTGCCCTTATTCTTGAAGATAGGTTGAATGAGTGCCGTTTCCAATTCTCTGGAAAGGTACCCGTTTTGAGAGAAAGATTGAACACATGGCATAATTTCTCCGTCAGAGCTGGCGCACAGCTCTTCATTAGCCGATGGCAAACACCGTCAACGCCCTGTGCTTTCCACACATTCGTTGGGCGTAGAATCTATGCTGATCCCTGACAGGTGGACCGGCACTGCCCGGAGAGGCTCCGCTCCTCTTACTCTTAGGCCACCTGACCCTGTGAGCGCGGTCCGTTTTTCTTTTCGATCTTCTGGCCGGGTTGGACCTGGAGTTCGACGAGATCTAGAAACAACAGTTGTCCATGCCGGTTCCTGCTCGCTTTGGTCTTGTTGAGTACGTGCGGAGCTACGTTTGGCCGATTTAGTATCGGTACGACGACCTTGCTTGCACTCGTCGGAAGCAGCATCGGTTTCACGTGCTGAGATGGTCGACAGGGCTTCTGAATCTCCTCTTCCCTGAGCGGACATGCTTACTTGTTTGAACGAACATCAGGCTTTGTGCCCTTAGCGCTAACTAGGCTCATAGGATCAGTGCTCCGAGTCTTATCTCAGGTCTGGTTGATTGCGAAAGCGCCGTCTGTAACGTTGACCTTCGTGTTATCTCAATGGCTTGGCAGGTCAGATTCGGCTTCACCTCGGCTCTCCCCTTTCGAGACAAGCTTCTTCAGTTCCTTGCTCTAACGTTCCATCGATGACAACGAGTCCTCTAGAGTCATAACGCTTGACAGGCTGTCAACTTTCTTCTTGTGCTCATCAGTGAGACACTCAAGGTCTTCCTGGGGCTTCCACTCAGATAGCTCTACGGCTTGTTCCAGCCTTTCGATACGTTCTCTCAACGAGCGGAAGAGGCCGGCGAAGCACTTGCCAGGGCCGTCCGGGCCGAACACACGTCCGCAAGTGCCTTTCACACTTTTTTCGTTTCATAAGCACTCCACAGCGCCCAAGCCAAAGGCCCCAGCAGCAACCATTGCTAGGGATCGCGTGACGTCACAATGTTACTTAGCATGCGTGCCTTCCGATCTGCTTCTGCCATTGGAAAACGGTGGTCTATGAAGCATCAAGGCAGCACAACCAGGCCGATTTACTCGCGTATTGGCGCCGGAAAATAAAGGTGAAATGTCAGAAAGCTTCAAGACCCTCTCCACTGAAATTACTTCCAAGAGACCGGCTTGGGCCACTGCCGAATATACACGCTCTAACTACAATACAGACAGCTATTCAAAACTACAGAGCTGGACGTGTACGAATATTTCACGTTGTCCTTATGGTAATCGGTTTTCGGTAAGTCAGACACGACGCATTTCCGATACGAAATATTCTTCCTTCTCAAACATGAAATGGCGGGTCATGAAATGCCACAAGGCAAAATACCACCGATCTCCACCAAGATCATAACTGAATCTTCCATCATCCCGCAGGTACATTCCCACCGTCATCTCCGTGTCATCTTTACTGAGACGTTATCTTGGTCAGATCACGTTGATCACGTTATTTCTAGTGCTCCTGCTAAGATTGGCTTTCTCCGGAGACTTAGACAGCGGCTTAGTCCTCTAATTCTGCGCGACTTTTATCTTTGTTGCATCAAGCCAGCCATGGAATATGCCAGTCTCGTGTGGACCGGGCTCACAAAAACTGATGAGAAACGCCTTAAAAAATGCAACCGCAGTGCAGCTAGAGTTGTCGCCAAGGTTTCTCAATCACTAGATCTCCCTCGTGAACTCCTCCTTGCCCGTGCTGGAATCTCCACCCTTCTATTACGTCGAAGGATTGTGCGAGCCAGGTTTGCCCTGGCCGCTATTGCTGGAAAAGGCCGTCTGCCAAACCATCTTCAAGCCACTTTCTGCTCCTGGACATCAGCTCAATCTGTGCACTTGATGGATCAGCGAAACATTAGTGTTCGGCTACCTCGGCCAAGGAGGAATGTACAAAGGCATACACCGATGTACTGTGCATTTTCCACATGGAACTCCTTACCACCAGGCCTGAAAAGATCACCCACTCTTGCTACCATTACCTTGTTTCTAACACAACAAACAGAACTAATGGCAAGTCTTTGATTTTCAGTGACATCTTCCTTGTCCACTATCTAACAGATAGCCAAACACGCACCCTCCATACACCTCGCCCTTAATAATAGCCTTCTCTCTGGCTAGTGTGGTGCAGTAGATAATAATAATAATAGTAACATGGCCTTGAGTTAAAAGAAAAGCGCTCTTTAAGATTCGCCTGAAACTGCCGCAAAAGCTTTAAACTTTGGTTCGAGCTTTATTGAAGTTCAAACGCACGAAGAAGCTTCAAATTGAGCTTCAAAACAACTATAAAAATGTTTGTCTCACCACTGTAAAGCAAGCATGCAGCTGTCCCGTTCAGATTGGGTAGTATGCGACCGACGCATGTAGAGACTAGGGCAGACGAAACACCAACACTGAACTAACTAGCGCCAGCACCGCACAGAAGTTGCGAGGTGTGATATCGGGCATGGCAAAAGCAAGCAGCCCGTGTGAACGGTGGTATCATCAATGCTATAAACTCATTCTCCGTGCATCTTTCCATGCACGAGTTACTGCCACTACAGTGCCAGTTTTCTGTAGACACCTGTAGAGCTGATATCCACTCATGGCTCAAGTTTCTGTTGCTGATCTCTTCTTCGCACACGATCAATTTTCGTAATTTTACAGTTTATGAAGTTTTATGGCTTGAGTACCAATATTTCCCTTGACTTTCACTGAACCCAATTTATAATTTGGTGTTTGCTTAAGATATAAACAGATAATTGATAAACTGTCTTAGTGAGTGCTCCCATCCTTCAAGGCTTTTTCCACCGAAGAGGTCACTAAGTGTCGAAACGTTTGGATATACTTATCATCTTGTTCTATCCCTCGTGTCTTCTTAAATTTTTCGATGACTTTAACCACTGTAAAGACACAAACTTTCACCCAAAATTAATTTCGCACACTTCACAAATTATCCCTATCTGCAAAAATAAAACGGTGAGACTTCCTAGGTCTACGATTTGTACAATCAGGTGGATGGCCCCCGCGGCAGCCGCACTTGCATTGCGAGGGGTACAGCAGTATCGCAGCGCCAGAAACTACTGTGTGGTAGTGAATACAGTACGCTGCTGAAGTTCAGAATCTGTGATAATTTAGCGATGCGGCATGGGTTTAGGAAGGATTTGCAAACATTATAGGCGCAGGTGAAAATTTGTGTGTTTATATTTTACAGTATACGGGTAAGATCTAAAGAGCATTTCAATTTCTGATAAAACTATTGGCAGTTTCTCACCAACAACTAAAACAAACAGAAAATATCAGTGCAGGAACATTTGTGGGACTACAGTAATAATATAAGCCTACAATATCAGTCAGTCTTTGTCTTTGGCCATGTTGAGCCTTTGAATAAAACTTCTGCTCTTCTTCCCAAAAATGAGGAAGAGGAGGAGAAAGCCGGCCCTTCAACCTTTTGGAAGCTAAGAAAGTGGTCAGAGCAGCTGAGCGGAAAAGACACAGCTTGCCAAAGAAAAGGTCAAGCTTGCTAATGAAAGCGATGGGCTCAATAGATGGGAAAAGAGTTTACCTGCACAAAGGGCTTCAAATGCCAAAGGAAAAGGGTTCTAGCAATGCGTAACTGTCCTGTGTTGTGTTACTGTCAACAAGAAATAGCTTAAACCAAAACCTCACCATTTATTGCCCCGAAGTTCACGGTGATTTGACAGAGAGGCAGAAACGGCGACTTCACCATGTAGGCAGTGTATATTTTGTAGCCGACTTGCTGGACTTTTGAAAAAGGCAGCTCTTTTGATACTTGTATGGGAGCTCCATTTATTGTCGCTCTCCAGCAGAAGGATGTTTCTCCCATTTGTGTAAAAGGACAATATAAGGAGCGGCTGTCACAGTGGACAGATTCCAAGCATGTGTCAAGGTCCGTGCAGGCCAGGTCAGGATGATTAACTGGAGATTGACAGAGGAGGAGGAGGAGGAGGAGGAGGATGAAGAAGAGGAAGAGGGAAGCAAGGGGAGAAAAAAGTGTATGAATTAATGTCCAGGTAAAAAAAGAGAAACTTCCTATCAACTTCCACTGATTGAACTTCGAAAATGTACTAAAACTTCTGGAGATTGGAATCAAAAGAGAGAGAGAGAGAGGGAGAGAGAGAGAGAGAGAGAAAGAGGAAGAGAAAAAAAAAAGAGAGACAGACGGAGAGAAGAGAAAGGCAGAAAGGAGAGAAAGAGAGAGAGAAAGAGAGAGAGAGAGAGAGAGAGAGAGAGAGAGAGCAAGAGAGAGAAACAGACATGGCGGAGACAGAGACAGACAGACAGACAGACAGACAGACAGACAGACAGACAGACAGACAGGCAGGCAGGCAGACAGCCAGACAGACAGGCAGGCAGGCAGACAGCCAGACAGACAGACAGACAGACAGACAGACAGACAGACAGAGAAAGACAGACAGAGAAAGACAGACAGACAGACAGACAGACAGACACACAGAAAGAGACACACACAGCGAAGCATGTCCCAGGAGAGAAGAGCGAGAAGCTAGTGCTGTAGGTAGATCTACAGTGCAGCGTGCAATCACGATCACCGATTGCGCGTTGACTGGTATTTTGCAAGGTGTGCACTACGACATGTTTGGCACGAGCAGTGCTATAACTTGACCATGATCGCTCGACCATTTATTTTAAGTCGAGCGAGAATCATGGTCACAGTGAATTCAAATAAAGCGTCAACAGGTAGAGGAAGGAGAAAGATGAAAGATTCAAGGAAGAAGAGGGAACGTTTCGCCCATAGAGCTTTTTCAGCTCCAGAAGAACACAGGCATGAAGAAGCCCTATGGGCGAAACGTTCTTTTCTCTGTCGGCTTTCTCCTTTGATCCTCTACCTGCTAATGCTTTTGCCCATTTATGCCACAATGGTGTGCTTTCTTCGCGCGGACTGAGAGAAACCACGAGCTGGAGAAAGGAGCATTTTCGCTAGACAGTAACCAGACTGGATGGCGATTGATAGTTTCCCGGCTGGCCGGAAAACGTGCCATGCCTTCGAAAAGATCTTCTGCCAATATTCATAGATGTTGAGCGGCTCCGGGCGCGCTGTCATGTCCATGCACACACAGAAATGGCTTGGGACATGAAAGAAGATTCGCTTTCGAGGTTACTTTCCAGCCTTGAAAATCTCCCCTTGAGCGAACCAGTGTTGTAAAGAGGTCCCTATTCAACATCTAGGAAGTACGGTTTGCTTACTGAGCTAGCGCGTCCATCTGTGGTGGTATTCCTGGACTACTGAGTAGCATATCGTGGAAGATTGAGTCCAGCTGAAAACAGCTCTGTGTATCTAGATCTTCATCGAGGCCTGCTTCCTTCCACAAGCTGAATCCCTGTCTTGGCAATGATCCGAGCACGCCACCTTTCTCACCGCAGTCGCTCTCTGAATGTGACCATCTGTCTGGTTCATGCTCTTGGCCTTCTGTGGAATCTGTGTCCGGTCGCTCTCCGTAATTCCTCCTCCATTCGTCTTCCTCGCCCCAGAACAACTCTTCTTCGTTCCTCTCCTTTGTACCTTGCCGTCTCTGCTTTTAATAGGGTCTCTTTAATCACTGTCCCCAAAAAGCTTTCGTCAACTCTCCACAGTTTTTATTCAGCTCCACCTGACAGTTGAGCCCTTGGCGCGCACTTGCCTTAACTTTTATGTACTGTTTTATTCCCTTTATTCCAACTTATCATCCCCTTCTTAATGTCTGTATATTTTCTCTAATTCCACTCTCATCCTTTAAATTAGCATCCTTCTTCACGAGTCTTGCTATTGGATGGAAAGAGTATAACAATAAAAAAATGTCTTCGTTGACGCAGACTGGTCCTGAGCTACTTCTATTTCCGTAGTTCGCGATGGGCATGGTCAAACCTTGCCCTGACAAAAAAGAAAGATTCCTTTGGTTGTTGGTGTCTCCTCGGGCATCGCTGCAGGAAGCGCTGTCCCCGTCGAAGTACTTGGATCATCTCAATCTACGACCATCACGGATCTGGAGATTCTGGATGCACTCACTGTTCAAGCTAATCTGCTCCTCGACCAAAACCACGCGCTCTGTGAAACCACTGGTGAACCCTGAGTTCTCCCACTGTCCAGCTGTCAAAAAGTAAGCTCCGGGGCAGATATTTATAAAGCAGAAAACTCAAAAGTGACCTCTAAAACGAAGCGTCCTTCTTGTCGGAAGCCATTTCTACACTGCGGGTGGCCATGCAAGCGCAGCCGGAACTTCTATGAAGAAAAAAAATATCCTCTCTCGACGCCCCGAGCTCAGACCACGGCTGGTACCGGCAGGCCAGACTACTTCAACTAGACCTGGAGATGGTCTTGAAACGACGCAAGAAACTATATCGGCACACATTTTATGGGTGAGCTTTCCACAGGTTGAGTGACGAGAGGCGGTTTTACAAAACCGCCAGTGACTATACGGTCGCAGCGTTGCGTTACGCCATCGTGGCAGACGTGGCGCACTATAATACTGTAGACTGAAAAAAAGAAAAAAGAAAAAAAACCTCCAGCTCAGTAATGAGAAAAGAGAACCTCGAACCAGGGAAGGAAGGACAGCTTTGAACTGAATTATCTCGCCAATCAGTCAAATGCGCATCTGCCGAAATCGAACATCCGACAACGCTGTACCGTCGGTATCCTCGGTGCAGTGTTGTGTGAATCGGTATACTCAACAGCACTGAAGCAAGAGAGTGAAGAGGCCATGTCGTGCCATGAAGAGCCGGTAACAAGTCAGGCATACACATGAACACGAAAATGTACACGAACATGTACACTGCTGCCAGCAGTGATCATTGACAGCGCTACAAGCCTCTGAAGGCTTGTAGCCTCTGAAGGCTTGTAGCCGAAACACATTCCTGCCCTCAGCCACGCAAGCTGATCGATTGGGCAATTACTGCCACTTACCACCACAACTACTGCCGGGGTCTTGAGCGTCCGACAGCCAAGCGGCTGACAACAACAGTAGGCAGACAACTACCCAAGGTGGAAGAATATGGTCCGAACTTCTCGCTTCGTCGCACAAGGGCCGATTCGATCGCGTCGTGTGTCCAGGTTGACGATGCCCTGAGCTGAGGAGCTCTGGCTGCTGAAGGTGCTGATTGTGGCCAGCTGAACCGGCAAAATCCATCGAAGCGTACATTGTCTGTGTATGTGTGGTCAGGAGCGGCCGGCTTGGGGGACACCGAAGATAGGTTTCGAGTTTCTGAAGATTAGCTTTACTTACACTGGTAGTTCGTCAGGTGCGATCCGTTGACAAACGACGGCTATGGCCGTAGAGTGTATCGCCAGGTCCTCAATCGCACCTGCCTCATCTAGAAGAACAGCTGGGGCTAAAAACTTGACTTTGTTGCAGGCTTTTGACCTATCTGGTCGGCTAACTTTTTTCTCGTTGCTGAAATACCGGCAGTCAAAACCTTCCCTTCCAATATGTCCAAACAACAACTTTTTTTTTTCACTGGTATGGTGCTGGTTCTTGACTATCGACGTGTTGAACGTGTGGTATGGCCCGCGTTCAAAGAGCAGTGGGGCCGCGTAGGAGCAGCGCACGTAGGAGCAGTGCACGTGTTGTGTGGCTAGCGTAGGAGGCCTTAAGTCACGACAAAATAGCTCCTTCGGCCGCGCGCTGTCACCTAGCTGCGCTCTCGTTCATTAATCCTAGGCCTTGCCGTTCGACGTTAATGCACTGCATCGATTCAACGACCGCTGCTCTATTCATTTTTCGGACAAACGAGGTCAATGAGTTTAATTTGTACTTGTCTACGTCTGCAGGTGCAGACGTACATCATGCATTCGTGATCGTGCGCCCCCGCGCCAAGCTGCAGACTCAACACGCGTAGACCTACGTTGCGAAATCAGGCCTAGGGTCCAACCGCGGGCCATGGCGTAGTTCGTGTCACATGATCACAGTAGTGACCGCATTATCCCCCGCATATACCGCACGCGCAGTGCACACTGCTAGCTAGAGCTCCTGAACTGCCTTGCCATGCCAACCCGGCGCAGCGCAGCAAATTCCCAGCCCACGCACCCCGCGGCTCCACTCTTGACCTCCGCTCCGGAGGTCAAGAGTGGATCCGCGGCGTGCGTGGGCTGGGAAGTTTCTGCACGTCCGTGACGCATCTCTGAAAAGGCTACGTCTGCTCTGCATTGTTCTGTTCAGTTCCAAGGCTAGCGCTGCTCGACATCATTACCATGCCTGTTGACTAAATTTAACAGGTATTCTGCATGACTCCGGCTAGCTGGCCAGCCTTCTGCCGGCCATCGATTCTGGACGTGAGCATATGATCCGTTCATTTTCATTTCTTTCTTGCGAAGCTCGCTCCAGCCTGGTCTGCTGCTGACTTCAAGGCCGGTACCGGTGGTCACTTGCACCGGGTGCATTCAAGGGTAATCCCCGTGTTCCCAACGGGGGCGGCATGCCAGGGGCGGAACTAAGGGCGCGTCGTCGGCGTGGCTGCGCGTTCTGCTCGTCATATGCAATCTCATGATGGTGGTGCAAAAAATTCGAGAGTGCCAGCATCTGATCACGTTTGTCAAGTAAACAAGATAGTCTACGCTTCAAGCTGTAATCAAGTAAATAAGAGGAGTGCCTACGTTTCTTATTTTCATTTCGTGCTTGGGCGCTTTGGGGCTTGTGTAGGCTGGCTCAGTCTGTCTTCTCCATTTGGGGTGTTCGGTAAATGACACTGCGCATGCGCCTATACCAAGAGACCTCTGCGCCGCGTTAATGATTCATCGATGAATAATAGGATAATATGATGTGGACTGATCTGTGTAGCTCTTTGCGGGGTGCATGTGGTCCGTGTGGAATTACTGAGCTGCAGGCTGCGAGAAATCCTTGAGGAGTCCTTGTTGCCTGCATTACGCTCTTGGTGATCGCACGCGCGATAACACCCCCGGCCATTGTTGTCCAGAGGAGCAAACACCTCCATCACTTCCCGGATTACATAACTCATTACAGTTGAATCTCTCTAGAACAATCTGAAGCCGTTTAATGCTTGCAGAGTGCTCACTTTAGCAAATATTGCTCATGGTGCTCGTAGTTTCATTCAATGCCTGTCTCTTCGTGCCGGCACTAAATCCACACTCACAGTAACGATGAATTTCATTTGTAATACAGAAATGACAATCATTGAGTGTCAGTTGAGTTTTACTTTGGATAGGGTATCAGCAGGCAACCTGTCATTGAGCCTGACCCATGCTTTTTATTCAAATCTTGGACAAAAATTCAACGTGTCGATGTTGATACACATACACGCGTGCGCTCTCCCAGTGCGTTGCTCAATGAAGTTAAACATGGCAAATGTACCCTACCTACACTATATCTTTTGACTAGTCCCATGCACACGTCAGACATTTGATGGCTTACATCAATATTATGCAACACACATCAGGCATTCGATGGCTTACACTAATATTATGCAACGCACACATCAGACATTCGATGGCTTGCACCAATATTACGCTACGCACACAGACATTCGATGGCTTACACCAATATTATGCAACGCACATATCAGATATTCGATAGCTTACACCAATATCATGCAACGCACACATCAGACATTCGATGGCTTACACCAATATCGTACAATGTTTGTAAGTGTATGTGTGTATGTGTCTGTTTTTTTGTGTGCATGTGTCGAGTGCATACACACATACACACATACACATATACACCCAATAGACACTTGCAAGACGTACAAGCACACTGCTTTGTACATAATTGTACAGCAGCCGCCTCAGGTGCAATTTTATTAAAATCACATCCGGCTGTGTCAGGAAAGGTTTGGAGCTACCCTAAAGCGATTGACCCTTCCCGAAAGTCATTCACTCGGAGACAGTGATTCCCTGATGCTAGTAGTAACGCTAGGAAGAGCAAGTA
>JAOWAR010031130.1:0-13508 GCA_028571005.1 Clathrina lutea
TCTAGGCCAATGTGCCAGAATCCATTCTTTACATCGCATTTGCTAAAAACCTTCGCTTTGCGTACGTCTGGTAGTAAGCCTTCAACTGTAGGTAGCGGATGAGGAGTTCGCCGGAGGTGCTTGTACAGCTCTCTGGGGTCGATGCATACTCTGAGTCTACCATTTTCTTGTGTACCACTACAATTGCCGACGTCCAATCAACCGGACCATCTTCCCGAACAATAACTCCCAGATCTTTCAAGGTAGTCACCTCCTTTTGCAACTCTTCCTTGATTGCTACAGGTACACGCCAGGCTGAAACTTGCACCGGCCTTGCAGTCTCACCGACTTCCAGGTGAACCAACGGTCCATCCATTAAGCCTACGTCGCCTTCAAATGCGTTTGGATACTTCCTCATAAAACCCTCCCTTGTCATTCCCTCATACTTCTGCGCTTTCGAACTGGAAATGGATGACGAAGACATGATTGCTGTGCAGATGTTCTCATTGAGAATTTTCACAAATTGCAGATCTATCGCGGCTCCTACACCGAGCAAAGTTGTCACTCCATCATCGACCACGGTGAAAGTCGTCTTGTAGACATCCCCAGTCTTGGGGTTTTTCAAGTGTAGGTCACACTCGCCGAGGCTCTTGACCTTATATCCGTTGTAGAAAGTCAATGTTCTGAATGCTGGAGACAGTATCGTTCCTCCCGGCAGGTCTCTCTGGAGGAGAACATTGCACGATGCTCAAGTGTCAACTTGGAAATCAATGACGTTGCCTTCCACCAGCATCTTGGCAAAAATCGCGCGACGGTCCTTGTGTGTGCCAACACATTGTGTGTGTGACGGTCCTTGTCGGTCCTTGTGTGTGCCAACACAACAGTTACTCACAAAGACAAGACGTTGGGTGAAAAACCCCAAATGAAAAGTCGTCATTGTTTATATTGCAGACAAAATGCATCTTGAGTTCCTCCTTGCGCTGTGTGAGTGAAATTCCAAGCCTAAGCCTGTCTAGATTCTAATTCTCCCTCCGATGGCAGTGGGGTTTATACTGCACAGAGGCCAACAACCCACTGTCAGCAAGACTCAAGAAAGCGGTCGTTAAAAGGATAGGTCCTTGTAACAAACTTCAGGTTCTGTTATCATTCCTCATTCTTACAGTTGATTTGTCCAGTTGGCTACCATCCTTACCCCTTTTGACTCCTGAGCTGCCGACTCTCATCTCGACAATGGTGTAGCGACAAAAATGAGCAAGCCAAGAGAGGGGAGGAAAAACAAAGATGCGGTTTATAAATATTTAATTTACATATAAAACTAAGCAAAGCAATGAATCAAGAGAAGTAATAACTAAACGAAACCTAAGTAAGTCATACGGAGTTTAACGATTTGAGACCTAGCTTGCTGCAGTCATCAAAGCAGCTCTTCATCTCAGTTAGCTTATCCTTTTATCCTGGTCATTTTCTTATCCCACAAAATCATCGTCACAAACGTGGCCCCTAAGCCTTCTGCTGACCACTGACAAAATTGTTGAATCTTCGAAGTCTGTAGTACAACGCCAGCTCTGTTTACGGCCAAGGCTGTCATTGGAACATGTCGATATAGACTTATGGACATCTCGGGGTTTCACCACTCTGTATGCCTTCACATGAGCATGATTTAATATAATCGAACAACACTGAAGTTTCAAAGGGAAGGGAAACCACTCATAGGTTGTAACAGCCACATATCTACCACACCCCACACCTGCTCCCCGCCATCCGTTTGAAAGCCGGAAACATGTAGCATCTCCTTCCTCTCATACGTTAGCTTAACCAGGACATGACTTTAAAGCCGCATGCAGGAGCCTATCTAAACTGGCAAAGCCCATGACATCCATTTTGCATTTGGCCATCACTACCAGTGCGCCCACTGCAATCAACGGACGGCTGCAGATTGCCTTCCAGGTCCTCGCGAACAAGCGGGATAACGTGCGGCTGCCCATATGCATCAGAGAAGCTTTGCTGGCGCCTGACTCTGGCGCTGACCCGGCCGAAAGAGCTTGGCATCTGTTTTTGCCGGAAAGTCCGAGATCATTACAATGCTGGCCAAACGTCCTACGGTCTCACATGCGTGACTACACTCTACGCAGTGCTCTGTCACAGATCATTTCACCCCCGCCTCGGACCTTTATCCAAGCAGTTTTATTCCACTCACACATGTTAAAGCAACTAAAAAAACGCGCGTTAAGCTCGAGCAATTTCAATCTTTTGCCCACAATGAGCAACATATTCCCTCGTGTTTCTTGAATTGAGGTTTGTGCTGGGCAACACATTATCCCCAAGCCAAGACGACATGCAACACAAGAAGATCATGCCGATGCGTGGCATGCTGTCCATGCAAGTCCAGCTCTGATGACGACAATTACTGTCAGGGTCGAGCTTTGAGCGCGCCATTTGCAACGCGAAAATTCTGATGTTTCCTTCTCTCCCTTTTCTCGGCCAAAATGTTCGATGTGCTGAAAATATATAGCATGTAAAGACGAAAACAAAGAACAAACGCTAGAAAGGAACTCTTCATCAAGGCAGTCCGCAAGAGATTGCCTGAGAAGTGATTTTGAACGATTCTCATATGCTGCTGGTACAACTCGCTTCGAAGCAGATACAATGCGCCCAGTTCTGTTCAAGCGTAGCGCAGTTCTGCTCAAGTGTAACTCTCTTCTTTTCCAAATGTGGTCTGGTGGCCTTGACGGCTGAAGGTGCAGCTGCAGATGCTTCTACTGATTTGCAAAGTTTTCTTCAGGGGTAGTCGTAAACATGGTAGACTTCTAAATGAGGAGGCTCTTTCATCCGGAACAGGACGGGGAAATCCTTGAGGTGGAAGGCTACGGCTATCGATAAGCTTACTAAAGAAGTTTCGAAAGTCGGCGCATTTAGGGGCCTGGAACTCAAACCGAAATAAAATGCATAGAATATTTTGTGTTCTTTACCTAAATGAAAACTTTGCGTACTCAGTATAAGAAAAAATTGGAAAAATGCATTTTAGGATTTTGAAAGATGATATCTTATCTTGTTCTGTTTGTTGACAATAATATTACGTTTTTCGTACAGATAACGAGTGTGAAAGTAATCCATGCTCAAACGGTCAAACTTGTGTAGACAGACTTGATGGCTATACTTGTACCTGTCCCTCTGGGTTCACTGGTGGAAACTGTCAGACTGGTGAGTTCACTCGTTTTGTTTCTTTCCCTGACTGAATCGGAAGCCCTTTGAGAGACTTAAGTACTTTTAATGAAATGAATATTTTTTGGGGTTGTATCGGATTTTATTCTCCAGAATGTAACGACAACTTCCTTGATGCTTTACAGTACTTGCTGTAAGGGCAACACGTCTACAATCTGAAAATGCTGCGTCGATCTAAAGGAATTTGCACACTGAGCATTTTTTCCATGGTATTGATTGAAACATTGTTTGGGGTGTCTATATATAATTTCCTTGCAAAACATCACCACTTCCACATTTGGGATCTTCAAAGGGTTTTGGCCCGCAGAAGGCAGAGTGAGTCATTGTCGAGCCGAGGAAGCAAAGACTGATTTGAATAAGCTGGACTCGCAAGATGTGGAACGAAAGACCTGACGTATAAGAAGAACTACCCTTTCCATTGATCCCATGTCAATAGCGTTTTTATGGTTGGCGAATCGATCCTCCCAACTGTCTTCAGAAATGTGTCGGGGGTTTTCTGCTGATGTTTGGATTTGTAGTGCTTTGCCTGATCGCCTACAAGAGGACAGTACACACGTTGTTTAAGAATGCCGTGGACATGGTAAGAGGAGCAGACAGATGGCTTAGCCTCAACCGCTTGAGAAGGTCCGGAATATTGTTGAAAACAAGATCTAAGAGGCTTTCATGCAGCTTTCATTCGATACCAGATTCTTCAGTCATTGTTTAGTTATGTGGATTTTGAGCACAGTTGAAACATGAGTGAGGGGTCCTTGACATCCTTCAATACTGAACTATTGAGTTTGTAGAGTCCCCATTAAACCAGCTGTGAGGTTTCACGCGGAAGTATCCAAGAAACAAGCTCTCCTTTTCAACTGTCATGTCAGGGAGGTGTGACCTTGTCATAGAAGTCCATGCAAAAAGAAGGAGGGGGGGGGGGTAGCAGTTGTCATTAAGCAGTGAAAAGTTACGCCGATGTGAGGAAGAGATTTCAATTTACAGTTGGTCTGAGTCAGTGTTTCCCTGGTACTTTGGATGTAACCAGGATAGTTCGTGAAAGACATATACACAGAGAACCTACAAACTAGAAACTGCAAACCAGGAAACGTTTTCCTCCAGGCTGGAGTGACTGAGAACAGCGCTTTGTCCGAGGGGTTTTGGGGTTCCTCTTATCGGTTAATACGAACTTACATATAATGCATTCGCAAAATTCCTACCAGCGGATGTTCAAGTTCTACCGGTATAATGGGCTATAACATAACACCAGCGGATGAAGAACGGCACAGAATTTGAGGGGATAACCCATAAAATGTGTTAAAGAAGCAGGAAAGAATCAGCCCAGCCAGCAGAAAAGACGAAGACAGAGAGCAAAAGGAGAGGAAGGCAAGTAAGGGATGTGTCCAACCAACAAGTCAACTTGAAAGGCAGAACTGCATTTTCCGTTTTAATGGTCAACTTAGACAGACATTTTATCCAGTGAGAGAGGAAAGAAACTGGACGGACCACGTGAAGAAATGGGCAGAACCATGTACAGGAAAAGAGGAAAACATGAAGAAGAAAACTGATGAAAAATATAAATCAGCCACGAATTTGCCTGCTACACATCAGGCACACCCTCCCTACCGCTGGAGTCCGCTGGGGAGAAATTTGTTCTTCACAATCAACGGTATCGGAAATAAGCTTCGACCTTTTCAATACTAAGGGCACCAACTTTCGAATGGTCCAAAGAAATTATCGTCTTTCTTCAGAAAAGCGAACAATTCGAAAACGACCATCTTTGCTTGGAAAGAGGTCCATAACCCTTGCCTTCTTCCAGTTCTGTCCACTCCTTTTGTCTTTCGCATTCCAGAAAAAGCAAGTCTCCCAGAGAAAGTTTGATACTTTGAGGTTTTGTGCAAACGACGTGCAAGAAGATACTCTGACTTCCACCTCTTGGTGAGATGCTCTTTCATATCAAAATAGTACTTTAATCTTCGGTATGGGTCAACATGTTGAAGTCCTTGTTCTAGGGCTTCATCCGGACCAAGTCCTCTTCCAAGCAGCATATTTTAGTGCTCGTGGCTGAAGCTCATCAAAACCTCCACCGTGGGTGAGAGGCCGGTTGTTAACAACATTCTCCACTTCCTCAATGACAGTCCTCAATTCTCCAAAGGAAGGCTAAGATTAGCCTAAGACACTTCGTAGTGAAGACCTGATCAGGGCAACAAGACGTTCATAAAATCCACCATGTCACGGAGGCAACGGTTCGTTAAACTTCCATTCCCCCAAAATAACTTTGGAAGCTGCAACAAAGGCAGGGCTATCGTCTGATAAATTTATGTTTTACCATTGCTGGCAACAAATATTCAACAGCCAAAGAGTACATCATCAGTGGACATAGCTCAAACCATGTGCAAGCTCACAACTCTTGTAGTTGCATAAACAAATCGCAGAAGGCATACCTTCGTCAAATTCTGGAGGTCTTTTAACCATAAGAGGATCAACATGGTAAACTCCTTTGGCGGAGAATGGCAGTTGTACAGAGACACGATCTTCGGGTAAAGGCGGAGAAACTTCTGCAGCAAGTTGCCTATTAAAATGTCGAAAACATGCGAACTGTTCTTTTACCTTCCTAAAGAGCCATCTGCATGCAAGTATGGCAAAGCGTCTCAATGACAAAGTAACACAAACTTCACAGTTGCGTGTCAGTTTTGTCGATGTCAGACAGGAAGAAAGTTGTTTGAAAGTGGTCTCCTAAACCTATTGGATATTCAGGGTCTTCATTCAAATCAGAAAGCTCTAGCCTTCTGGTAGCTTGAATTAATCCAGCATGAAGATGTCGCTATGGTGACAATCGAGACTTGCGTGGAAAAGGTTTGCCTGCCTTCAAGGTCATGAGTTCACATTGGAAGCATTAATTTTGAATGAGTGCAACGAGGCTGCTTTCTCTTTCAAAAACGATGTGAGCCTTCGTAGAATCTCTATACCTCCAGGACACCATGCAGCAGACACCAAAGATTCTTGTCAACTTAGAAAGACATATCCATCATCTTCGTCCGGGAAGTGTTGAAGTGACCACAATAGATCGAACTTCCTTTGCCTATGTATTGGTTACGGGAGAGGGCTAAACCCTTGGCCAATCGTCCTTGTAAGCAACTAGTCAGAACCACGAGTTGGAATGTCCACAGGGTTGTCACATCCTGGACAGTGGTTCTGTCGAACAGATAGGGTATGGCTAATGTTCTGGCTCTCAGAAAGTATGTCTCCAACGGAAGTTTTCCAACGATGAGAGTGCTGACGAATGTAATACTTGACAATCATGGAATCTGACGGGATTTAAGCGTGATTTTTGCAGGAGCAAACTTGAGAAGCTGGTATCCTAAGAAAGCTGCCTGAAGGTCCAACTTTGCAAGAGTAGGGGCTGTGAGTGCTGCCACTTTTGACTTTGCGGAGAGAAGAGTAGACACAAGGCTTGAAGTAGCAAAGATTGCACAGTGGTTGCGCTTGTTCTGATGCGTCTGACGATGTGTGCACCGCAATCGGCATAGCAGAGAGACCAAAAAATCAAGGGAACGTTGAATCTCCGATCTTTTTCACTTCACACACCATTTCTACATTTTACCCTTCAAAATGGCGTGAGTGGCTCATCCAAAGATATGTTAGCAATCCACAGGTTTTGAAGAATGCTCTTGCCCTGAAAAAGGTATGGGCTGATCAAGCCAAAAGCATCGTAGAGAAGAGTGATAGACTGAAACAGTACCCGTTTCGTCCAAGTCTTGCAATGGAGAGTTTTGATGGGAAGACTTAGCCGGTCTTAGCCGGTCTTTGCCCGTTTCCCAAGTTGTGCCAAAAAACTTTTAACTTTCTGGTTGATTGCAACTATGATGAGGTTGGCTGTTTGATATCAACTTACGGAGTTCCATTCCAGCATTTTCAGAGTTGAGACTCCGAGGTCCTTGTAGTCTGCTGCCACTTTTTCGTCCGATTACAGATTTGAAACGCCGCCATCCACACAAAACTGTTGGGCATGGGCAAAAGCAGGTCTCTCGCTGGCAAAGATGCCTGCAGCACTGCGGACGCTAAAATTGATGTTGATGTACTGCAGTCATGATGAAAGGCGAGCCAGTAACTCAGAAAGGAAGACGAGTAGGCCGGTACATTGTCAGTTCTTCTTCATCATTGGGCCACGCAAACCAGAGGAATGGTCGATCTCTTTCCCTTACGGTGGTAGTGAAACATTGACTTGCGAATATCAGCATGCAATGTTACGAAAGGAGTCCAGCTTTCATGCACGAGAGAGAATGACCAGGATACAGATAATCATTCAAGGACTTCATGTTGTGAAAAGCCACTGCCTCATTGAAGACCACTCTTGTCTTCGTTGTTACTGCTTCTTGTCGAAAAATAGCATGGTGTGGCACATAGTAGCCTGGTTCATCTGGGTTGGGCTCGACATCAGCAGCACCAATCTCCTTGCAATCGGTCGAAAGCACGGCGTCGTAACTCTTCCGTGCTTTTTTGCCTTTGCCCAGCTTGCGACGGAGTAGAGACTTGGCAACTGCCAGTGCTTGAGATCTGTTGTCCTTTGGCCGCTCGTTACTTTTCCACAGCATCCCAACGCTGTCTCCACCATTGTTGAAGCCCATGGGCAGAGCTGGTCATGAAATTCGCTGCGGTGGGGCTTCGATCATGACAACGGGTCTCAATGTTCTGCTCAATGCAGTTGACTCGGGTAGCAGCATCCGGTGACTGGCCACTTGGACCGGACGAGAGCCATCGGATCCAAAGCTGGTCTTCCAGGCGATTTCGCCGTTCATCTAACTCCTCAAAGAGAAATTTCCTAGAAAATCAAGAGCTATATGTCAGATCACCCACACGTTCGCTCACTGTCGCTGAGCTCTATGCGATGCTTCCTCCCGTGCTGCGCGATCTCATTGGCAACTGAGAGCTGGTTGGAATCTAACTTATCCCTTTTCAAGCGCTTACTATGAAATTCGTTCCTTGCCAGTGTGCCAATGCCATTTCGTGAGCTGATGTCTTCGAAACTTTCGCTAAAGACATGAAACCTTGGATCTCAACGTTGACTGACTTAGCTTGAAGGGTCCCAAGTTACGAATGATTACTGTGACGTTTGATCAAGGAATACTAGGAATACCGCTATCCCGTTTACAATCTCAGCCAGTCAGATAAGCAACAGCAGTCACAAGGAGCGTGCCTAAATCATCGCGATCATAGCATGACAATTTTCACTTTAGTGTCACTCGACTGCGTTCTCTCCTGAGCCGTGTCCGAACGGGGTAGCGTGTGATCTCTCCTTCCGCAAGTGCTGCATAATCTCTCTGATCAACAATACTTAGTCAACAGGCTTTGGGTTTAAGCAGTTGAAGCAAAGCTTAGGATCGGAAATGTACTTCCGGCGTTCTGACGAGAAATGGTTCCCTACGGCTTTGATCGTTTCTTCCACGTCTGCATACTCTGACTAGCGCCGTCCATTTCTTGGAAACCAAACCCTGTGCCCGTGGCTTTTCGTCGTTCTACCAAGAGCCCGGTCAACTACGCCCATGCTTTAGGACCTTTCAGACGACAGTTCCGTAAACATCTAAGAAATGCGCCTTTGCTGGGAGAATTAGGAGCTTCAGTCTTTCGAAAACTCCGTCAACTGACGAGTTTTGACGTGCGTCGATCTGTTGGCTTCGACTTCCCAGAAATATCCTCTTCACAATGCATCGCCAATTCAAAAACCTGAGCAAGATGAATTGAAACGCTGAGACACCATTGCTCAAAAGTATTCGACTTTCTTCGAGCTTATGAGTTACCACTACAATTTGTCTTGAATTTCTCCATGGGCCAAAAGGATCTCTTTCTTGATGTCTTCATATTTTCCTCCTAAAGATGAAATTATCTCCAGCTTCGTGCCGAAAACTGCTGGGCGGAGGGAAAGGCCAAGCTTCTTCGTCATGACGATTCTGTTTCATAACACTCTCGAACAGGTCGAGGTATTGTCCGACAGCACTTAAAAGCTTGTTCACAAATATTGGAATTTCTAACTTTGGTGGAGACTTCTTCGCTGGGGTGCTTCGTCTTCACCTGTGCTTTGGCGAAAGGAACTCTCCCGCCCTTTTGAAACCCTGGAGGTGTAATTTATACCCTCGGGTCTGCCTTCTTTCTTCTTGTTCGGCTTCTTTGGCTCTAGCCTCTGCTTCCGCTACTTGTTCTTGTGCTTGAGGTTCTGATTTTGCCTCCACCCGAGCACTCGCCTCTTCCCCTTCGGCATTCTGATGATGAGAAAGAAAGTCCCAAAGTTCTGGCCTAAATCATGAAATGCAGCAACTTATCTACCTCGATGAGGTCTTGGAGGCTTGACGTCACTGCTTAGGTCCGCTTCTTCAAACGCTACTCGGCCGGGTTAGATTCCCTTCGCTTTGATTGGCCATCTTTGAGTCGCTTCTTCCTTCGTCAAGGTAGGCATTTTCGTCCAAATGAAGTTTTCCTTCCCAATCTGCAATCTGTCCTGAAATTCTGGCCAAAATGTCCTACCAATACTGCAACTTTAAAGGCAGAAATGAACTTTCTTTATCTTATAGTCAACTTAAATAGAGACCTTTTTTCAAATGAGAGGCAAAAGGGAAAGAAGGAATCACGTGAAATAATGGCCGGAACCATGTGCAAGAAAAGAGGGAAACATGTGACATGTTAAAAAAAAACAGATGAAAGTATAAATCAGCCGTGGACTTTCTCACCATACGTCTGACACAGAGGGAGAGAGGGGGAGAAGGATTGGGGAAAACAGAGAAACAGAGGTAGAAAGAGAGAGAGATAAAGCAAGAGGGAGAGGTAGAAAGAAAGAGAGCGAGTTGGAGAGATGGGAAGAAAGAGAGCGAGAACGAGATATAGGAAGAAAGAGCGCGGGGCGAGAGAGAAAGGGCGCGGGGAGGGCAACGGTAGCAAAAGACTGCAAAAAGAAACCCACCAGACTGCCAAGTGAGTCTTGCACTAACCTAGGTTTAGTTGTAAGTTGGCGCTACACCTCCGCACCGGGAAAAAGGCATCTGTAGTGGAATCTTCCCGATATGACGCCCCTCAACGTTGTGGTGCCATAAAACGCTAAGTCCTATCGATAGAACGCATTGTGCCACAGGCATATGACCCTTATGCAATCTGTGGTTAAATCTGGTACAAATGTCTAAAAGACAGTTTTATCATCGATATACCATTCCCTCTTCAAGCCGGATCCATTTTGGTCCATGGGCTGTAGAGGCTCAATATCATTTTCGAATGGTCAGTCTCCTTGATAGAGTGTAACATGCTTAAAATTAATGAAGGAAACTTCTGAATAAATGCCACAGGTCCTGAAAACAAACCTCATGACTTGACCTGTATGCAGTGAAATAGTCCCCACTTCCCAACACACAACAGTGAGCAAGGGTTGGTCAGACGAAGCAGAGAGAGAAGTGACTTGTCTTGCAAGCATGTGGCTCTATGAGATTATGCAAGATGATGGTTGCTAGGCAACAAGCAATCGTTAAGGTCCGAGATCACTACATTACCTTCTTCCTACAAGAAACAAAAACAAAAAGGAAGCGCTTCTGTACAAATAAGGTAAATGCCAAAAAAAGAGGAAAGAAGAGTGCAGAGAATGTTACCGAAACTTTAGGAGGCATACGAAGAGGCACTTTTTGCCGCCCGTGGGTGATGTCTTTGAGCATTTGGCAAGTTCTCCACGTGTTTGTCTGCCGGATGCGCATCGGTGGGATGTGCCATGGGTGGCACGGCTTCCATGGGTGGTGCTTGTTTTAAGAAGCTGGCATGCCAAATTGCCGTGTTGCCTTCCTGCTTAACGGTGATCGCACCCCCCTCCGTGGCGGTGACTGTCCAAGGACGTGGCTCCCAGGGAGGAGCGATCGTGTTGTAGTGACGTTCGTTTTTCAGAAGAACGACGTCACCTGGCTGGAAGGAGTGGCCTTTGGCCTTACTGTGGACATTCTTCGAGGCACTTGGGTGCCTGGAAGTTGGTTTCTTGTTTCTGATTTCCAGATCGGGAGGGAATGGTTTCGCGAGGGTGGGCACGATGTCTCGGGCTTGGCCTCGCATGAGAAATGCTGGTGGGCCGGTCCGGTGGAACGATACTCTGTGTTGCGATAGGCCGTGAGCCATTCGTCCTGTGCTTCATGTTTGTCGTGGCCCTCTAGCTGTGCCACATGCAGCGCCTTGGTGGGAGTGCGGTTCAGCCTCTCAACTTCACCATTTGCCTGTGGCCAAAGCAGAGGTGAGCGGCAATGGCGAATGCCATACTGCGCCAAGAATTGCTCGAACTCAGTAGAGGTAAAATGTGGGCCGTTGTCAGTCCATAGCTCATCAGGTACACCGAAGCGAGAGAAAGTCTCATCCAGCTGACGGATGATAGCGCTTCAGGTTGTACTCCTCAACCGTGCTACCTTACGGTAGCGGGAGAAACAATCCACGGTAACAAGAAGCGATCCGCCAGAAAGGAGTGGACCGTAGATATCAGAAGATAAACACTGCCATGGGCCATCAACCGGTGCAGTGGGCGATGCTAGTGTGGTCTTGCTGTGGCCTGGATTGGTGGCAGCTTGGCAGGGGAGGCAGTGCCGAACTGTCTGTTCCGCCCCTTGAGCCACCAGACCTTACTAGTCAACCGGTCCTGCGTCCAAGTGATGCTTTGATGTCCTTGGTGTGCCAGCTGCAGGACTTGCTGCTGCATCTCGGTGGGAATAATGATCCGGTCCTTGTCTTAGTAGCAGTCCGTTGTGTTCTGAAAGTTCCTGTCCGACTGCAAAGAAGGCCCTGGCTGTATCGTCCGTTGGGCCCCAAACACCTGTCTCAAGACTGGCACTCACTGCTTGGTGGTGCGTGTCCCTGGACGTTGCCTCTTGCAATTCCTGCAGTGTAAGAGCTTTCGGCTTAGCTACCAACAGAGCTGCGTTCCTTAGGTCGGCTGCGCCGGACTTTTGGGCCGATTCGCGAATAAGTTCTGCGAAGAAATTCCTGGCAGCTGATTGGCTGCTGCCCTAAATGTTGATGTCATCACGCAAATAGAAGTGTCTAGCGCACGCAAGATCGCGTCAAGCATGCATATGCAATGCATACAACACCGTACAATGGCATGCCTGCTTGCACATGCACGGCCGAATATTTTACGTGCCTAGACTCTGATCTCAAAATGCGAAACTGCGGCCCAAAAGTCCGAACCAGACGCCCTAAGGTTGATGTAGGCCGTGTCTGCCAGCTCGCCATCGTTTGTAGTGGCTGGCATGGGACCGGGTTGTCGGCCGAGGATATCGGCTGGGTTATCCCTTCCAGCGTTGTACTCCAGTTGGTAGGATAAGTCCTGAATGGCCAGAGCCATACGCTCGATCCTGGGCGGCGGACGGCAACGTGACAACAGCTGTAGTAGAGATTTGTGATCCGTATGCATGGTCAAAAGGGCGTCACCAGCTAGGTAGTAGTGGAGGCGGAGACAACCGAACTTCACTGCAAGGGCTTCACGCTCAGTCTGTGAGTAGCGCTGCTCGACGTCGCTCAGTGAGCAGCTGGCATAAGAGACAGGGAGCACATCTCCATTTTTGTCTGCCTGGCAGAGGATGGCACCGAGGCCCTTTGCCGAGGCATCCACCCACAGATGAGTTGACCTGGATCGGTCAAAGAAGGCTACGTTGCTCTCATCTTATATCTGCGCCTTGATGGTGTCAAACGCCTCTTGTGCAGCGTTGGCCCATCTCCAGGAGGATGTTTTCTTTGTGAGCTCTTGCAGTGACGCTAAGATAGTTGCCATGTTCGGAATGAAGTGTCGTAAGAAGTTCCCCAGGCCAAACAAACTGCGCACTTCTCCCACGTTGCTGGGTGTCGCAAATTTTTTGATGTCTTGCACTGTGTGCTGAGCTGGCTGAAGGCCGTGGCGTGAGCAGAGCGTTGCCATGAATTCTAGCTTGCCATGCCCAATCTTGCACTTGTCGTGGTTGTGTATGATCTTGTGCTCAGTGAGGCGGGTAAGGCAGTCGTGGAGACAACAGTTGTCCTCCTCATCTGATGTGCCGTGAATGAGGATGTTGTCGTGTACATGCTTGGTGCCTGGCAGGCCTGTTAGTACACTGTCCAGGGCTCTCTGCAGTATCTCTGAGGCAGAGGAGAAGCCCATGGGCAGTCTAACGCAATGCATAAGGCCAAGGGGGTGCTAAACACCGTAAGTTGTCGAGCATCTTTGTTGAGGCGGACTTGGTGAAAGGCTTTTTCCAGACCTAGTTCCGAAAAGACTGTAGAGTTGGCAATGTCCTCTGTGAGTCCCTCAAAAGGCGGAATTGGCTGCCGTTCGCAGAAAGTTTGCCTTTTGAGGTCCC
>JAOWAR010031241.1:0-13504 GCA_028571005.1 Clathrina lutea
TACAATTCCCAATTCTTCTTTGTTGACAGTTTATACTCCTGATGTTTGGGCTGAATGCGGCAAACTCTGATAACGCTTGACCCTGGTGCAAGATTCATCAGCGTCACAGGTACGGCAGGGACACTTTTTTTTGGCGACGGTAAAGAAAGCCATAAAACCAAAATATTGGTTTTCCCATCTGATCCTTTACCTACATTTTTTTGCAGGTGGAGCACCAACCGGCCCAGCAACTATTATCATCCAGAGAACAACAAGAGGTCTGTTGGATAGTGGCTCTCCTTGGCCGGATGAAGTACCCTGTGAAATGCACTGCCCAGACAAAGAGGAAGACGAAATACAGAAGGACAGGAAAGCAAACATGAAGCAAAGTTTCGGCAGTGTGCGACCAACTTTGCTGGATGCTCCATGGGAAAATGTCATTGCCGACGACCTCCACCTCATGCTCTGCATTTCTGACATCCTCCTACGCAATCTTATAGATGAGGCAAGGGACAAGGACGAGCTGTGGGCGTTACAGATCCTCCGAAAGGACCAGCTCTGACCAACTCTGGTCAATGCCATTAAGTCATGCGGGATGAGCTTTGAAATTTGGCCAAAATTGAACGCCGGTGGGCAAGCATCTGGGAAGGTTGACTGGACTCAGAAATGCTTTCAGGTTGGTCACTTGCCACCACTGGCTCCTGATCACTGACTATCCACTGCAGAAACTCAATGAGCTCTGCCGGACAGTGTCACGGTAGTCGCGGAAAATTGACCAACAGAAGGCTGTCTTCAATGAGGTAATGTCTTCCAGTGACCTTCTTTCGGTTTCACCTTCATCCTGTTCTTAAATTTGTCTGAGTTCTTTCACATCCCCTCCTTGTTCATGATGGGGCCTTACAGATAATAATACTGACTAAAACCGTCTTTCACTCTTTTCATTCAACTTCCTGGCTTGGAAAGTTCTGCTCCCTTGGGCAGCATCGCAAGGGTTACCGCCCTTCGAATGGGACGCCATAAATGCATATCTTCGTTTATCATGTGCCACAGTGGATACTTCGGTTTGGCTCAATCAAGATGTTCACTGGGCAAGGTCAGTGACGTTAAAGCACTCAATTTGATGAGCTTAGCCTTCTCATCATGACTGGGAATAGTTTCATTTACCTCAGACTTTACCATGCCTACGCACATACTATCATTATTCGTAGATGATGATAATCGTAAACGACAGACACCCTTCATTTTGTTTTCTCTCAGGCATTGAAAAAAGCAACGATGTTGTGCGCGCAACGCATTTACGTTAGAGTGCAAAATGCGATCCACACGAGGCTGCTGGAGACATCCTTCGCAGGGAACCACGGCGATCCTCTGGGGACCCTAATGTATGTGTGGTTTGTCGGTGGCCAGCGCGTACTTGGGGATGCTCACTCAATACAGACACTTACTCGACGTTTGACGGCGCAAAACTGCGCTGCGATCGCAGTTTTCCAATGACTAAATTCATTACCTATTTCTCAGAGAAGAAAGCATGATCGAAAAACTCCTTTCCATTTTTGCTTGAAAAATTCTCGATTCACTGTGCGAAAATTCACGAATCACTGGGCAGATTTACGAAGTATATGCGGTTTGAAGATGAACTTGCTCGCATTTGGTCATCGCGGCACTTGTCGGTAAACGGCTTGGTGAGCAGGAAGCCCTGAGCGACACATCATCCTGTTAGCGGCTTTTCCACTATGCAACAGCCCTGGCATGCTTTGGCCACGCTAGGGAGAAACTCGGAAAAAAATGCACCAAAAAGCTTTAGCTAACACAAGAAAAAAAGCGTGCAGGCGCTTGCCATCCTCTCCTTTTCCAGATGCCGTGCGTGTATTTGGCAGCTTCTTCTGGCTCGCCAAGGATGTCAGGGTCCGGTTCAAGTCGAAAATGTTTACCGTCAATCGACGCTCAAGGTCAAGCAATAGCTCGTCTAATTACTTTTTCATCGCCGCTTTCGACGGAACGGTCGACCTCTGAAGGTAGAACCCTTCGGTAAACTGCCTCTGGGAATTCAACGCCATCTTCACCCAACAAATTTCCAAAGCTTTCCCATCTGATCACCAACGAACCTCTAAGCTGAAACAGGTGCTAAAACTTTGACGCGTGGAACCGGCCTGACCAAACCGCATAACGGTCCTTTATGCGTGGTTTACGCAGCTTTGCATGCAACATCGACCATGTCTACCGATCTGGCTACCGAAATCTGCTGCCTATTTGTTTACCTATCCTCTCCAAAACCATGAAAAGCCCGCTTTCTAAATCATTTCGACATGCCAGGAATCGCTGTGAACACCGAAAAGATCGGCTCGAGCATCGCCAGTGTCTCCCACGGCCCTATGAAGCATAAGAGTGACTGGTGGGATGGTGGTCTGGCTGCAAGCCGGAAGTCTCGAGAGACCACGATTGCTCCAGCACCAGTGATGGAAAATGATGAGGGGGGGGGGAGAGCAGCAGCACAGCAGAGGATTCAACCGCCAGCAAAAATGCCACAGAGCCACCAAGAAAGCGACAGATGACCAAAGAACACTTGGTCAATCAGCTCAGACCATTGGCATTTAAAGGCTTGACGAAAATGAGAAAAGAAGAGCTCGAACAGTTGTATATGGAGCACATACCAAGGAGGAGTTCATGAATAATTAGGACAACTGGACTTCCATAGAGTCTACGCTATTGCGCTGTGAGATATTTTCTTAAAAACTTGTCAAAGATAGCATTTCCTGTCCTTTCTTTCTCTTTGCCTTTTTTTTTTTTACTTATTCGCCGGTTGGTTGCAACATTCTCTTTTTCTCCTTTTTTCTTACAGAAAGAACTTTCTCTACTTCTCAACTTTGTTAGTCATTTCTTGTAACACTTTTTGAAGATCTGAAATGTCTGGGGAGCTAAAACTTCATAAAATTTCGTATAGCGTACCACTCTATTCAGCAACACATTTCCGTCTCCTGACTACCCACTGAAATGACAGCCGTTTCTTTTCATTTGTTTGATGTCATGAAGTGCTAGACCTGCCCTGTGGCATGTCACTATGTCCTCAGTTCCAATGATGATCACTTGGCACAGGGACGATGGAAGCAACAAAGGGATAGCCTTGCACTTAACATGAAATAATCACGGACCTCAAATCTCACAAGCTATCTGTGGAAAAAAACAGGGTCAGGTGCTGCGAGACAGGGGCTTGCATCTGCTCCAGACAACCGTCTTCTGCGCGGCAAAAGGTGGTGGGGCCATGCCGGACTGTCACCATCCCTGGACTAGGTAGACAACCTAGACTTAAACACAGCGGCAGAAAACAAAACTAGAACATGTTTCTGAGGATCAATAATTTATCCACAGAGAGAGTTGGTGTGTGTCAAACGTCCTATAGAGCTGACAAGGCTCGAACCTATGGCAGATTGCCTAGCGTAACTGAGAGTTACAGGTCAACTAGAATGTTACACGTGCACACACACGCATGTGTGTGTGTGTGTGCGTGCGTGCGTGTGACTGCGTGCATGTGTGCGTGCGTGTGACTGCGTGCATGTGTGCGTGCGTGTGACTGCGTGCGTGTGTGCTGTATGTGTATGCAGCGTCACTTTACCTGGAGACCTTGGCCATCTGCTTCAACAACCCGATCCCAGTTAGGAGGAAAGTAAGTCCCAGGAAATTCGACCTTCTGCAGCTGGTACAGGCCACCCTCAGAGGAGCATTGCGAAAACCAGTGCAGGAAGTCGTCTCTTCTGCACTGGCATGTGGCTGGAAGGCGAGCACCAGTTGACACCTGCTGGATAGCAAAACGAATAGCGTCCGCAGCATTGTGCAGCTTGAACGGCTTAACGTGCGCCGTGCCTCCCTTGCCAAAGTTGAAAGCACTAGAAAAAACATCAGAGCACCGAAAAAGATGTTTTGCCATATGGAGGTACGACAGTAACAACATCTTCATCTCAGCTGCACAACTATCGACCATAGAGCTGAAAAAAAACCCACAGTGCTGGCAGCGCCTTGGAGGCACGGGGCTAGACTGGGGACATTCTCAGTTCATGGGCACATGGCTAGAAATTCCACGGTCGTGGAGCAACTCACTCTATCAATGAAGAAGACGCTTGCGACGACGGCAACCACGTCACGTCGAAGCGAGAAAAACCCGCCCACTTCACCTAGTATTCCTTGACCTACGGAAAGAAATCGTGAAACATTGGCGTTGCACCGACAATCATCCCATATACAATTACTTACCCCATTACGTCATCTCCGACAAAGGAGACTTTCCACCTCGTGGCAATCCTCTTCTGAGGTGCGCCAGAGCTGCTTCCTCGCCCTTAGCTTTAAAGCAGCAGCAGAAGCCATTGAAGTCTTCACCAACAGACTGAAAAACCCAGGCCTGTGCCCTGGGCACTGTCGGCGCTCCGAACTGCTCATTGGGCTACCAAGCAAAGACAACGGTAGACTACTAGACATTTCACGAACTTTGACGGCCACAACTGCTATGCTACACATGTACTACAGTACAACTGGCGGATGATGCCTACAGACTGCACAGCGTGGCACTGCCAGTATATGTTTCAAATTGGGGTAGCCGCGCATGTACGTCATCAGTCGAGTCCTATTGCCGAGCGAATAAGAGCGATACACATGACTATGATGACCGAAATTTCTGGCTATGCCACACCTTGGCCTAATATTATCTCCAATTTTCCGATGGCTGGGCACCTCACAGAGATGCTTCGCAAAGGCAGACAACGAGCTTACCTGTTACGGCATATGTCTCACGACTTGCCTCCACACATTTCTTCCCTGCTGTATCTGACATATGTGCACCCCATCTTTGAGTACGCTTGCCCCGTCTGGCACACTAGTGTCACAGAAAGCCATGCACTTGCGCTCGAGTGAATACAGGCCGGCGTTGCTCGTTCCGTCGTGCACGCTGCCTGGTCTACTCCGAAAATTACTGTGTTGCGGCGCCTAAAGTGGCCCGCTCTCGGCGACGGGCCGTCCTGACGCCTGTGTTTTTCGATAGGTTATTATTCCATCTAACAAGGCCACTAGGCGAATGCCTATTTCCTTTTGCAGCATCAACTGGCCGCGCAGTCCGGAAACCCAATCAGTTACTTCTCGGTTCAGTTACCATGTCGAGGTGGCTCCAGTGCTTTATTTTTACTCCTCCATTGTTTTAGATTCTCTCTCTGCTAGAATCCTAAACATTTGCAATACATCTACATTTAGGATGGAACTTGAACAGCACTGGATCAATTACTAATACATCGTGGACAAAGATATTCCTATTTATCATTCAATGTAGTGTGGTAGCCGTGCATATTGCGCATGCGTGTCTGAATGGCTAGCTACCATGTTGTCGACGGAATGTTGTGTTTGACCGAGACACTGCGGTGACGAGCCAGAAACACGAGTGATATTTGTTTCTCAGTTCTGGTGTCCATTCATGAGTCAGATTGTACATTGGCGACGAGAATAATTTTTTTTGTTTCGTTCTAGGCATGACGGACGCTATTTCGCAGGGTCCAGGCATCGGGCCATTCAACATTTTGGGCTCAGCTCATGAGGTTGCTGTGCGCTGGAAGAAATGGAAACGGAGTTTTGAGTACTTCGCCATGGGCACAGGCATCACTGACGCTAGGAGGAAGCGTGCCCTGTTGCTTCACCATGCAGGGATCGCCGTGCAGGATCGTTTTGATACCTAGAGGGAGAACACGCAGACGGCCAATGTCTATATGCGTGCCATCGAGGCACCGGATGCGTCATTTGTTTATGCACTGAACAAGCACTTCAAGCGCTACCAGCTTTGGCTTCTTGAGCAACAGGAGGAGGAGACGGTTGGTCAGTTTGTCCCTCATTTGTAGGCACAGGCTGCTCATTGCTCATTTGGCAATGACAGTGCTGTTGACAACCAGGTTTGTGATCAGTTGTTGGCAAAGATGCGTGACCATGGAGTTTCTTGGGGAGTCAGACTTGACATTGCAGAAGGCTATTCTTCTTTCGCGGCAGTTCGAAGCAACTGAGAAACATGCCCGCAGAATGACAACCAGCTCGTCGTTCGCCGGTTTGGAGCAGGCAAAGGCTGCCAAGCATACGGAGGTTATGGGAAGGACCTGCCATAACTGTGGCCGACCAGGACATTTCGCTCGCGATAGGGACTGTCCAGCTCGTGGGAAAACATGTTCTGAATGCGGATGGGTTGGCCACTTCGCCCTGAAGTGTCGGTCGGACGAGGGTGAGCAGGCGCCGAAGTCGAGAAGGAAAAATCAGACACTGCAACGGAGAGGTCAGACTAGTCAGGTCGCGGACCAAGAAATGGAAAGTGAGATCGAGAGCAGTGAAGACAAAGTTGTCTGCGTGCTCAGCGTCTGCCGAATGAAGTCAATGTCGAGGAAACACTTGACTGTAGATGGCGTGAGGACGTAGGCTCTTGTTGATTCTGGCGCATCTTGCAATCTCTAGGGTGAGGAAACTTTGGCACTACTTCGACGTAATGGGCTGCGCGTACATCTGCTGAAGACCCACATAAAACTCTTTGCATATGGAGGGACACAGCTGCCGGTGAAAGGCAAGTTCAACGCGGCACTCACCAAGGGAGGCACGTCTGTGCAAGCGGACATAATTGTTATTGCTGGAAAAGGTGAAATTCTGCTTGGGAGATCAACTTTCCTGGACTTGGAGGCACCTGTACTACTAGATGTAAGCTGTGTTGCGTTGACCGCATTCTTGGCAACTCTATCAGCACGGTATCCTACCGTATTCAAGGGAGTTGGCAAGCTGGTAGGGTACAAGGCAGTGCTGCACATAGATTAGAGCGTGCCACCGGTTGCTCAGCCATAGCGACGCGTTCCACACGCGTACCAGGAAGGTGCCGATTGCAAAGTGCGTGAGTTGATGGATCTGGACGTCATTGACGAGTCCCAAAGCCCGGCACCGTGGATTAGTCCGGTTGTCATGGCACCAAAGAAGAATGGCGATGTGAGAAGCCACTAGAACTGTTCACAGCACATCTTGTCTTCACCTGTATCTTTTAGATTTCTCTCATGGTACTTCTAGACAATTATTTTGTTGTGCCACGTCGATCCTAGTTCTAGAACACTCCATGCTGCCATGTACATCAATCCTAGTATTTTCTAGAACGGGCAGACACCTCTATACACAGATTAGACTGATTGTAGAAGAGAGTTCAGTTCAGTTCAGTTCAGTTGTTTGAGAAAATTGTATCGAGGTCGCCGGAATAAACTTTTTGGAAGAGAATTTCCGAGCGTGTGTGTGTTGGAAACACGGGTCAGGCATTGGACCCGTGACATTTGGTGTCAGAAATTTATCGTTCGATAAGGTTATCGACAGGACCCATGTCGACCCGCTCTGGTCGTCCCTACTTGCAGAACATGGAATCACCGGTGGAAAGTGCTACGACGGAAAGGCAGGAAGATACAACGCTCAAGGCCAATCTCCCAGGACCTACTATGACGGAGATGGACACCCAGCTGTCGCCTAGGAGTGACACCTGGCTGTTGCTGGCAACACAACCTACACTTCCAGATTTGACGACGCTCATTTCAGCCCTCATTGTCCAGCAGCAACAACAACAGCAGCAGTTTCAGCAACAACACCGAAAAGACCAATTACGTCAACTGGAGATCCTGGAGGAGCTGGCCACGTGGCGTGAAGAACAGCCAGCCACCATTCGCCCAACACTCAACCGACTGACCTAGAAGGATGATATCGATGCCTACCTCGGTACATTCGAGCGTCTGATGGCCAGTTCCCGCGTGCCAAAGGACGATTGGACACTCCACCTGGCACCACAACTCTCTGGAAAAGCCCCGAAAATTTGGTTGTGTGTGGATCTTCGGCGTGTCAATCTAGCTGCTACTCGGGAGTGTCATCCGATGCCGACAGTTGATGAAATTCTTCATAAAGTCAACGGGAGCTCCGTATTTTCCAAGCTCGACTTGAGATGGGACTTTCATCAGGCAGAGTTGGCGGAGTCATCCCGATATGTCGCAACGTTTGTGGCAAATGGTCGACTCTACAGATACAAGTGCCTTCCATTTGGGATTTCAGCTGCACCAGAGCTGTATCAGAAGATAATTCGCAATGTCATCAAGGACCTACCAGGAGTTGTCAACGCTGAAGATAGCATCCTTTTGCATGGGCAGTCACAGAAGGAACATGACAAGCGGCTGCATGCGTTACTCCAGCGCCTAGAATCAGTCAAACTTACGGTTAACAAGGCGAAGTGCGAGTTTGGCCAACGTTCCATCGAATTTTATGGGCGTCAACTGACAGATGAAGGCATCTAGCCCACAACACACAAGGCACAAGCTATCATTGAGATGACCCCACCAAAGAATGCAGCGGAGTACGGAGTTTTCTCAGCACGGTGGGATTTCGCGCCCGATTTTTACCTGATCTGTTAACTACCACGAAACCACTCCGTCGGCTAACAATTTCTGGCGCAAGATTTATTGGGGCACGCTTCAACAAGCTTCCTTTGAGAAGTTAAAGCATCAGCTGGCCTCTAGTGCAGCTTTGGCCTATTTCAGCTCAAGTGCGGCAACACAGATGATGGCGGACGCAAGTCCAGTGGGCTTGGGAGCGGTCCTCATTCTCGAGCAGCAGGGAAAGCAACGGGCAGTCGCTTATGCTAGTCGCACACTGTCACGCGTTGAACAACAGCATTCACAGACCGAACGTGAAGCTTTGGCGCTGATGTGGGCGTGCGAGCGTTTTCATACGTACCTGCTATGTTGGCAGTTTACACTCCTTATGGACCACAAGCCGTTGGAAGTCATTTATTCATGGATCCTAGCCAAGCACACGAATAGAACGATGGGTTCTGGGCTTACAGCCTTATTATTTCGTTGTGAGGCACATACCTGGTAGGCGCAACATTGCAGATGCTCTATCGAGGATGCCTGGCAATGCTTTATGTTCAACTTATAGCGACGAACAAGCCATTCACCGTATTACTGAGGCAGGAGGTCCAGTTGCTTTTGGAATTCATGAGGTGGAGAGGGCATCGGCTGCCGATCAGGAACTGACAGCGGTACGGCGGTTCGTCCAGAACGGTGCATTGGATAAGTTGCCAGAGGCATACGACAATGTTTGCCTCGAGTTGGCTGTTGTTGGTCAGTTAGTCCTGCGAGGTTACAGACTAGTCATTCCCATTTCTCTTTAGCGCCGGACACTCTAGCTTCCTCAGGAGGGTCACCAGGGCATCACGAAAACAAAGGAGCGACTGCGATCAATGGTCTGGTGGCCCGGGATGGACCGAGAAGCAGAGAAGGTGTGTCGGTCTAGTCATGCTTGCCAAGTAGTCGGTCCGCCGTCAGCACCGGCAGGAGGGAAGCCTACAACCTTGCCGGAAGGACCATGCCAGGAGCTCGCGGCTGACCTGTTGGGGTCATTACCAGGAGATGAGTAAGTGCTTGTGCTGGTGGACTATTACAGTCAGTTTTACAAGGTAGACATCGTTCAGCGTACCAATGCTGAGAAGGTGATCGAGGGTCTAGATGCTCATTTCAGTCGGCATGGTATTCCAGCAAGCCTCCGGATTGACAATGGCCCACCCTTCTTCTCGGAAGCGTTCATGGCATTTCTGCGGGAGAAAGGTGTTGTTCATGTTCGGAGCACACCACTGTGGCCAAGGAGCAATGGGGAGGTTGAACGTCTAAACCGGAGTCTGATGAAGGCTAATCGTGCAGCTTACGTGGAGGAGCGGAACGTGAGACAGGCACTGAATGAGTTTCTTCTAGCTTACCAATCAACACCTCATCCACCAACTGGCAGGATGCCGAGTGCTGTGCAATACTACCGGGAACTTAGGAGCAAGTTACCTGCGTTTAGTACGATCATCTGTGATCAGGAGGTGCGAGATCGCGATGGTTAGTACAAGCAACGCATGAAGGATTATGCAGACGTACGACGCCATGCATCAGATCAGCCGACTTACGTGGGCGACAGAGTTCTCCTGCAACAACCAGCACCAGTGTCCTAGAAGGAAAGTTTCTTCCAGCCGGAACCACACACGGTGGTTGAACGTCATGGGGACCAAGTCTAGTTGGGGTCTCCAGATGGTGTTCAGCACAGAAGGAACATCCGGTTCACTAAAAGGTACATTGAGTCCGATGAGCAAGATCAGAGCCCACCTCGAACTCCTTAGACGTCTTAAACTGCACCAGTTGAAGCAGTCCAGTGTGAGCAGAATCCTAAACATTCGCAATACATCTACATTTAGGATGGAACTTGAACAGCACTGGATCAATTACTAATACATCGTGGACAAAGATATTCCTATTTAACCTTTTATATAGTTCAGAGCTCCCTTCGCTTTCTCTCTATTTTCTCCTCTCGTGTCCCTTTTACTGTCTTTCTCAGAGCGCAGCCATACCTGTCCATTTTTGCGTTTTCCACGTTCAGAATGCAGAAACCCCCTAGATCAGAGTTATCACCCTGTTGGGGAATCCACATGTTTATACTAATCAATACCTACCTTCCTTCCAAAATTCCAATTCATCGCCTTTGGATTGTGAGGTGAGACTACGTACTCCTCGGCTGATTACCTCCACATCCATTCTGGATTCCTGGAGGAACAAGGGTACCACAAGGTGATATTTCTTAGGTTTTTCATCTCAGTGGCCCTCCTGGCTTATCAGCTATACTTATATACCTCTAGGGCTGAACACATTTACAGTTCCTCATCTACAGTCGGACGTCTTTCCACTCTTGCACTCTATCTTACTACTACCTTTAGCTAGGCGTACAGGTCAGTAGCTTACATTCACGTAATTGGCATCCGGCAACTTCCAACATCTCCAGTTTGCCGGTGCATCCATACCGCAGTCCTTGCACATACATTGCTTCATGCTGTATCCATCTTCTTCTTCTTCCTCTCCTTCTCCTCCTCCTCCTCCTTCAACTTCTACTACTCCTTCGGCCACATCCATAGATTCCGTGAGGCAAGGAATGATAGCCAAATGCAAACTGCCATGTTCCATTCCTCTCCCATCAGACAGCTTGAACTGTGTTTCCTGGAGGATTGCTGGCGAAGACGATGTGGCAGGCACCTGCTGTACATTGATGCCTACACCGGATGAGGCAGCAGCATCAGCGTGGCTCAGGCCAAATCCAGCCCCCACCATTTTGCCTTTGCAGCCGGGCCATTCTACCTCCTCCGTGGTCTGATAATACTCAGGGTTTCTCGCTAGCCCGCTCCTCACTGTTTGCAGAAAACCTTGTGCAACCTTCGCCATCTCCCGCTCTGCAGTTCGTGCATCCGCGCACTCTACCTCCAGGGTGATTCCTTTCTCTACGTATGTCATGATGAGCTGGAAATGGCTGAAATGCTTGGCTGGGCACAATACCGCCCTGTCTCTGAAAATTTTGATGGTTTCCTTGTCATGATCCAGAGATTCCAGGCAGTAGCTCACTACGAGATGGAATGCGGTAATTGGTAGGAAGCCACCCCGAACATGCAAAGTTAGGCGAGGAAGTTTTTCTTGGATGGACTTTGGTTTTGGCGCCCACTCTTGGATGCACTCGGGGACTAGGTAGAACTTCTCATCCTCCTTCTGGCTGCTCCTTCCACCGCAAACCAGACCGAGATCTTGGAGGACGATCATGACTGAGGCCATGATGTCATTCTTTCCTTGGAGGTCGCTCCAAATGACATCCAGCAGGCTTTGCTGCAGATTTCCTCTAGTTCGTAGCAGTTTGTGAGCCTCCTCTAGCCTACTGTCTGTTGTGCCTTCTTCCACATCGGTGTTCGAGAGGGTCACATGTCCGCTGCTCCGTCTATCGACGTTATTGCTGCCCCGCTTCTTGCGATTTATCACCCATGAGAAATCTGTCATGCTGCAGGTTAGAATGTCAGCCATCTTCTTCATCAACCAGTTGATGTCGAAAACACAGGAGTGTTGTCACTCACATGCCACTCCTTGTCCAACTGCATACGACCAACACTGGGCACACGGATGACATTGCAGCTCCAAAGGTGTACCAATAGCTTTCGAAAGTACTCCTCAGGAACTGCTCTCCCACATTGGTATTTGATTATTTGGCGAATCTCCCTAGCTAACATCCAGTTCCGGTGTTCTTTCTCAGCTATCAGCGCCAGGTAGCGCTCCATAGTGAACCAGAGGAGAGGCATTGTCTGCTCCACAGCCAATTTCCCTTTCTTCTGGTGGATCACCTTCATTAGTTCGGCCCGAAGGATCTCCCAGTCGTCTTCGACTTTGTGGGTATTGTCTATGAAGTAGATGCACTTATTGTGCACGAATCTGCTCAGACCTTTGTTTTCTATTTCCGCAATAACCTTTTCATGTACGTCTTCCCGGGAGATGTTTTTCTTCATCATTTCATCTAAATAGGTTGCCACAAACATCACGGTGGGTGACTTGGCGTCTCCATCACTGGGACCGCCAGACTTGTGTGTACGGTCAATCGCATCAAGCTGTTGGAGCCACTGGATGATGTATGTGAGGTGAGTGATGCTGGGATCGTGCACAACGTTGTATTCGTTGCCATCACTCCTGAATTTGTGCGGGGCAGCCTCATCCAGGTTGGCACTGCCATCAAAGAGCAGCAAGCGTGCATCATGGTCAGCATCCATGTGGAACGCCTGCACAGAGGCATACGGTGTCTGTCCCCCGCAGTCCACCACCTGCACATATGTAGACGGCTCAGCTGATGCACTTGAGAGCATTTCCAGATGGCTGAAGATCACATTGAATGCATGCCTGTGTTCATCTTCCTGCTGGGGCTCATCTTGGATGTTAGCTTGGCTGTTGGATACCGAGTCTTTATCATATAGATCCCTAGTCATTTCTTGCTCACTGGCAACAGCTGCAGAACCTACTTTCCTGTCTAGATCTTTTGCCCCACTGCTGATGTTGGTTTCCATCATGGTCTCTTTCTCCGCTGGCGCAGATGGAGATTCTTCATATCGGCCATCCGTTGCACTGCTCAGCTCAGCTTCTCGTGCAGCAACATCTAGAAATATGTCTACAGGAGAGAAGAACTTTTCCGATGTGTCGTCATTCATGTTGACAATGGCACTTCTTATGTTGAGCCCTTCAGTGCTTGAGTCGTTTGGAGCAAATTCTTCTCCAAAAGCGGCTCGCACAAAGCTGGTTTTGCCAGCGTTCGGGTATCCTCCAACTAAAATATTTGCTCGTACTAGGGAAACAGATGTTCCAAACTCTGTTACCCTCCTCTTGGCTTCCATCCACAGTTCTGTTAACAACAGATACAAATTACGCAAATGGTGATGCAATGAGTCTCATGGTCGTACAGTACAGGAATGCAACATGCACATGTATCAGATTTGACATATGCTCTATCTATTCTCTAGCATAACCAACTATGGGGAATAAACCAGTGAAGGCCAGATGATGACTCCTCGGGCAAGGCTTAAGCAGGGGGGCAATGGGGGGGGGGGGACACTGAACTGAAAAGCCAATCAGCATATGGTTGTTACCTTTCTAATTCTATTCGGGTGAACCGTGATTCATCT
>JAOWAR010031352.1:0-13500 GCA_028571005.1 Clathrina lutea
ATTGTTCAGTTATGCACTGGAATTCCAGACTTGGCGCCTGGGCGGGGAGTGGGTACGGAGCTCCAAGTAATGACCCGAAAACATGTGTTGCGACCAGGGCTCGAACCTGGCTCTCAGGAACAGGCCTCCCGCGTTATACACATTAGACCACCGCGGTACGACTCGTAGATCTATATCAGCTCCTCCAAATTATACAAACCAAACAAGAAGCGGTAGCGCCTCCAAACAGTTTCGTGCAGATGCTTGTTCGTTGCGCTGCAAGTACTATGTTGCGGGTAGGTAAAGTCAAAGTGCGGGCGCCTACCTCTGACGTCAAAGGAAGCTATCTCACGAGTTGTTCTGTGCTGTTCGGCAATGATTTCATTTCTTTATCCAGGACCTTCTCGCACGTAAGCGGATGTTCTTACAGGGCATGTCATGTTGCATGGTCTCTTACTGATTGTATGTTTTCCTTGTGAAGTAGCAAAACATTGGCATGCCGATGATGGGTAAAGGCTGGTGTGTCGTTTTTCAGCGTGTGTACGTATGTGCGTGTGTGTGCGTGTGTGTGTCGGCGTGTATGTATATGTGTGTGCGTGTGCGTATGTGTGTTTGGTTATGTGCATAGGAGTGTTCAAGCAGCGCTTTTGGCAGCGCGTGTTTAGCGATGAGAACGCGCACCTGCATGAATTGGCCGGCCAAGCTTCCATCAGTGGCAATGTAGACACATGCGGACAGCTCTGTCAGCATTTACCAGCGGTTACCAGCGGTTATGGCCGTCATGAGCTCCGTTCGTGCTTGTTGTTTTGGGATTCGCAGGTTTTCGTTGCTGGGATATGGGATGACATTCACAACATCAAGACCAAACACAGAGTATTCGCGGATGATCACTTGACGATCAAACTGCCAAAGAGAAGGAACGACCAGTTCCGTGAAGGATCAGGGATTCTAGTTGCACGGGAGAACAGCCGTTTATACGACGTGGTGCTCTGTGAGGAGCTGATCGAAAGAGTTCAACTCTCAGACGGGCAGAATTTTATGAGGATGATAATTAATGCACAGATAAAGACGCCGCAGGGGCGACTGTCTTACACGTGAGCAAGAGAACTTCTGAAGAAGGCAGCCCTGGCAGCAGGCTTGGAAAGTGGCAAGTTTGGTCTGCACAGCCTGAGAGCTGGTGTTACAGCAGCTGCATCACAGGGCGTGCCGGAGAGGCTCCTACGTCGTCATGGTGGATGGAGGAGCGGTGCTATCTATGCCTACAGCCAGGATTCGGTGGCGAATATGCCGCAGCCAGCCAAAGCAACTCAGATGGGGAAGAGCTATGCTTTGAGTGCTGTGTGTCACCGACTCTGCAGGGGTGTTGTGTGTGTGTAGTGTTCTTTATGATGGGGGAACATTGTACAGAGAAATAGACGCTTCTTTGCCAACAAGTGTATTGTATTGTATTGTATTGTTATTTAGGGATACCCAGGCAGGGCTATCGCCCCGATCCAGGGAGTCTCCACATCAGTGCACTTGTTCAGGAATAGACAATGGCCAGACAACTTTAACCGAAAAAGGAAAAAATAAGGGGACTGTGAAACAGGGAAAGAGGAAAAACTGAGGCCAATAGATCAACAGAGATCAAAGAGTAGTGTGCTGGAAAAAGTAGGTGGGAGGAAGAGGGATGTCAGCATCAGTGTTGTATTTATATTGCTCGTCGTGCTGCTGCTCAAGTGTGACACGAAAGGTGTGGCTCGAAGTCAGATGTTGAAGAGGGTAGGGGAGGGTGTTCCAAAGCAGAGCTGTGTGGGGAAAGAAAAACCTAGCGTGCTGAGTGCTCCGTGAAGCTGGTAGGCGCAGTTGGTGAGCTTTACGAAGGGTTAGTCCAGATGCTGTTGAAGTTGTGGTTGGAAGGTATGCAATCGGAAAGAGCAGGATTGGGATGGAGCCATAGTTGCTGGAACAGGGTGAGGCAAGCAATGACACGCCGCCAGCGAAGAGATGGCCAACCAAGTTCTTGGAAGAGCTTAGTTTTGGGGGTGTCCCAGGGGGCATGGAGAATTGCGGGTGCTATGCTTGTCTGGATGCGCTCAAGCGCCTGTGAGTCAGCAGATGTAACAGCGCTATGCCAGACCGGACTGGCGTATTCCAAGCCAGGCCGAAGATAGCTAAGGTAAAGTTTGGCATTGATTGGTGCTGGAAGATTGTGCAGCATAAGTTTTATCAAGCCCGCCCGCTTGGTGCCATTGGTGACTACACAGGACCACCGTAACTTGGATGTTAAGATGACACCCAAATTTTTATGCTCAGTGGCGATCTTAACGGGCTCGTCTTCCAAAAGGAGGGGGCCAAAAGGTGAAGACAAAGTAGAGGTAAGGGAAAGGGAAAGAACGACGGTTTGGGGGCGCTGAAACGGCCTTTCCAAGTGGTTCCCCAGGTTGAGGCAGCTGTGAGGCTGGTCTGCAGGAGAGCGACGACTGAAGGGAGTTCGGTGCGTGGAAAGGTGGAGAAGAGCAGGGCATCATCGGCATAAAGCTCAGAAGCCGTGGGTACAGCTGGTGGAAGGTCATTGATGAAAATTGCGAAAAGCAAGGGGCCCACTGAGAAATCCCCTGAGGGACGCTGGCGGTATCGTGCGTGGCTGAGACTGCGCGTGGTCTAGTTGGACTGTGATTAGGCGGAGACAACGGTAATCGGCAATCCACGCTATGGTGCTTCGTTGTAGGCCGCAGATCCCTAGCTTGTGCAGTAGGCCCCCGTGCCAGACCCGGTCAAGTGCCTTTTCAAGGTCAAGGAATGCGGCAGTGAGGACACCTTTACCAGTGGTCAGGGCTCGGAGCCATTGATCCACAATGAGCACAAGTTGCTGGGTGGTGATCGATGCGGAAGGAAACCAAATTGGTGATCGCTGATCATGACAAGGCCTTTCCTAGAGATTTAATTGCAGAGCTCTTGACTTTGAACTTTGTCCAATACTTTTCCAACGGCCGGGACTAAAGAAATTTAGCGATAGGTAGTTGCGTCATCTGCGCCACCTCGTTATTTGCAGAACGGTGTGACTCTGGCCATTTTCCCTTCATAAGGAAAGGTGCAAGTGCGAAGGGGTAAGTTGCATCAGTACATAAGGGAAGGAGTAGCAGGAGAGGCGATTTTCTTGAGAACTCGATCAGTGAAGATTGTGCAACCAGAGCTTTTCGTGACAGACGGTCGACTGAGGCAGCGGAAGACAGTTTGTGGGGTGATTGTGGGGAACTCAAACGTTGGGTGGTTCTCTGGGACAGGGTAAGGAGCACCAGAGGCAAAGGATGTCTTGGTTGGTGACGTGCATTGGCTGGCGAAGAAGCTCGCAAGGAGTTCGGCTTTGCCAGCGGCGGTATTAGCAGAGCGGACGGTCAGAGAGCACCGTAAAGTTGGTGGTGACGGTGATGGTACGCTGATAAGAGCAAGCTTTTTTTGCCTTAGTCCATCATTTGGAGGACCCAGACGGTGCTTGAGAAATCAGGCTCATTTCTGGGGCAAAATGCCTGTTCTTAGCACGGGCGAAGGCAGAATTGCAGAAATTTCGGGACTGTCTGTAACTCGCCCAAACTTCATCAGTTTGGGAGGACTTTGCCATTCGAAAGAAAAGGCACTTTTGCCGGGAAATTTTGTGTAGTTCAGCGGTCATCCAGATTTTATTGCCGGTCTTACCGTTATTCGACGCTGAGGAACGTGTCGCGAGATTGCGCTCCAGACAAGGTCAAGCCATACGCGCCAGGTGACTTTGACGTCGTCAGTGCCTTGGGTAGCTTCGAAGAAGGGAAGACGACGTAACCGGTCTACATGCTCATAGACCGGGAGGTCAAAGGTCGTAGGTCTATGTCCTGTCTGTGGTGACTGAACAGTCGGAGAAATCCCATAGATCCAGGGACGGCAATACTATGGGAACAGTCCTGAATTTTAGCGCGCTTGGCCGTGCTTTCCGTTCGATTTCGGCCTTGCGCGTTTTCCGATGTATGTATCCTCATGATCATCGATCGGTTTCAGCTCCCCCGATGCGACGGTGAGACTATCCAGCTTTGTGTCACTTTCCTCCTCTTTCTCCTGTATGGACAATGCTAATAGTAGTGGTGAGAGAGAAAAACGTGAAGTCTCGCCGCCGATAAAAGCAAGGTGCTTCTCGTCACGACTCCAAGGGGCGGTACGGTCGAACTCTGGAAGCCGGCAAGCGCGTCGGTGAGAACTCCGGAAAAATATTATTCTTTCAGCCACAGCTTTTAGTCAATCCATTCTTCAATCGAACGTACATTTTCCTCCAAATTCAAATAAAATAAATTTCTTTTCTTTCTCTTTCAATCAAAAACTCTTCTGTCTAATTCAATCAAATCCAGTCTTCTCTCCCGAGTCAACATCGGACCGCCAATGCGACCAGCTCTGCAAATAGAAGAAAGGGAACTTCCTCCCAAATCCGACAAGAGAGAAAGAAGTGCCTTGCTGCAAAGCGTGTCCTTCTTGCAATCGTCAGAAGAGCCCCAGTGGCCGTGAAAAGGACACCCGCAAAGAAAAATGTATTTGCTAGGCGAACGAGTTCTTCTCGAACTCATATCTCAAAAACGACACGGTATATTTTTAAATCCTACGGCCAAAAAAAGATGATGAACTTCGCTGCAAGATAATCCGTGTCACTACACCTGCACTCCGGTGGATCGGCTTGCATAGACCCAAACGTCAAGCTAAGTCATCCACGAGACATAATCTCCAAAACAAGGACATAAGAGAATGCTTCTCACATTGGCTTGTGTACGTTGGCATGTCAGACGCCCTTTATTCCATGGTAACAGGTCCGTCCCTAGATCTATGGATCTCAGACTGCTGAAGACGGAATCCCGCCGTGGCGCAGCAGTGATCGCAGATGAGGTCTGTGACGTGGAGTTCTTCCAAGAGATCTGGCCGACTTGTAGCGATTAGGTCTGTGGTACTGAATGTGAGGCCGTCGGGGGAGTGGCGGGTTGGGCGGTTGACACAGTGACTGAGACCAAAGTCTAGAAATAGATGGCATATGTAGGAGCCGGCGGAGTTTGTGGGTGCGGATCGGAGGTCCATTGTTTGTGTTTGGCGTTGAAATCACCCAGAAGAAAGGTTGGTAAGTACGTGCATTTGGAGTGAGCAAATCAATAGCAGCGAAGGCCCGTTTCATCAGTTTAGGGGTCGTCATTCCGATACAAGAGAAAAGAACCCTACGAGAAACCTAGACACGTCTATACCCACCTGTTTCGGGACCTATCTCAGGACAGAAGAGGGCACTAAGGGATGACAATTGGTCCCAGGGCCGCATAGAATAAGTAAAAGAGGGGAGAGAAAAGAAGAAAGGAAGAAAGTAAGAGTAGTGTATGGCCAGTGGCAGATTTTTAACTTATCCTTTTGATCTAGAGTTGACGGGGCCGGGATGGCATATGGTACGGGAAGCCTGCAACTCCAGGATACAGTGTAGCGCCTAGCTTGGTAGCAATCCATGTGTAGACCACCCATGTCCGGAATGGGCCGAGAGCGAAGGAGCTAGGAACGGAAGGGTAGGATAGAGTAAACCAAAAACAAAACAAAAAGTAGAGAAGTAGGGGAGAGTAACGGAAAATCACTTACGATCCTCGCAGAACACGAAACACCGCCAGTCCAACTAAATACTATCCGAGTAATCGAAGTCGCTCTGTGTGCGTGGGCATACGTGCGTGCGCGCTTGTCTCAAAAAAGTGTAACATAGCAACGTAAGACCAGAGGGAAAGGTGAAATGCGACTCACGTTGTAAGTGAGCAAAATAAAAAAGTTACAATAGCAGCAGAATGCCCGTTTCATCAGTTGAGCGTCATCATCCCGATACAAGAGAAAAAATCCCCTACGAGAAACCTAGACACTTCTATGCCCACCTCTTTCGGGACCTATCTTAAGACCAGATAGGACACTAAGGGATGACAACGGGTCTCCGGGCCGTACAGAATAAGCAAAAGAGGCGAGAGAAGAGAAGAAAGGAAGAACGGTGTATGCCAACTGTCAGCTTTTGAACTTATTATTTTGAAGCTCGCGCTGTCGTTAGGATACGGCGCGGGAAGCCCCCAACTCTGGCATGTGTAGTACGTAGCTTGGCAGCAATCCCGTGTACGCATCGTGCGAGCGCATTTTCTGTGCGTGCGTGCGCGCGCGCGTGCGCGATAACGAGTGAAGTCCGGTGACGTTTTGGCTACAGCCCGAAGTCGACACCTTGTGGCACGTGGAAAAGCAGCGAAGACGCAAGGGAGCTGTATCAAAGTAATGCCAAAAGACTTCAGTCGGATATTTCTGAGACGCCAAACCTTTCTCACTAATTCTTTTGGCCCATTTAGGCTTCTAGGTCGCTTGGAAAGACGAGATAAGACCGTGCACGCAGGAAATATATTGATCGAAGAAAATTTATTGAAACTCACACTTCGTGCCGAGACCGTGACTTGAACCTGCGGCACCGAATCGCCTAGCAGACGAAAATCACCTGACTATCCGCTAAACCACCACGTCATCTTGTAATGGGTGATTTGGTGCAGCAGGTTCGAGTCCCGGTCTCGGCACGAAGTGTGAGCTTCATTAAACTTTCTTCGAGCAATATATTTCCTCCGTGCACGGTCATACCTCCTCTTTCCAATCTGACCACGCTAGCTCGGCTTTGACCGTTTCTTTCGGGGGCCGGTCAGTTCGAATCACGTTGTACGTCCTACCTGTCCGGTCTTCCCTCGCTACACTGTGACCAACTTCCAGACTGCGGACTTCCGTGTGGACGTGATAGCCTGACCTTGAAACTGCGCCATTGCCCATCCTTTCTTTGAGGATGACGTGATGGTGTAGCGGATAGTCAGGTGATTCCCGTCTGCTAGACGATTTGGTGCCGCAGGTTCGAGTCCCAGCACGGAGTTTGAGCTTCACCTTAGGCCGGCCGGTCCGGACTTTTTGGCCGATCCGTGAAAAAGTTCTGCGAAGAAATTCCTGGCAACTGATTGGCTTGCTGTTCTGAATGTTGATGTCATCAACCAAATTGATGTATCTAGCGCGCGCAAGATCGCCTCGACCTTGCATATGAAATGCATGCAACACCGTACCGTGGCATACATACATGCACGTGGATGGTCGAAGCTTTTTGGTGCCTAGACTCTGATATTGAAGTGCGAAACTGCGGCCCAAAAGTCCAGACCGGACGGCCTCAGGATTAAAAATTTTCTTCAATCAAACAAAAAAATCCCCTAACACAATGTGCACGATAAACAAAAATGCTGCACTCATACACACATGTACAACCACAAACGCTCTTACTGTCAGCGAGGGGGGGGGGTGGAAGAAGGTGTGTCATGATTGATGTACAATATAGTTAGACCAGAGGGAAAGATGAGCTACAACGTTGTTGTCAGCATGCAAAATAAAATGTGACAAGAGTAGCAGAAGGCCGGTTTCTTCAGCTGAGGCCTTGTGATCCCGATGCAAAAAAAAAATCCTACGAAAATTCTATGCCCCCTTGGCCTGTTTCAGGACCTTTCACAATACAGGATAGGGCACTAGCTACATAAAGGGTGTGACTGAACCAGGAGGGGGAGGGGGTTGGTCTGTCTGGCTGGCTCAGGCTCTCGCAGGTCACATGAACCAGCTGTTCTTCTCCAATCCAAACATTGAATTTGTAACAATTCTACTTGAAGGTGTGGATTGGTGGAAGCATCACGAAAGGCAGCAGTGTGACGGTTACGGAAGACCAGGAGCTCACCGAGCAGCCGGAAGCTCTGTTTGTTAAAGGAAAACGTGTCAACGGCGGCCCACAAAACATGCAGCTAAGCTTGGACGGGAAACGGCTGTATGTGACCACATCACTGTTCAGTGTCTGGGACAAGCAGTTTTATCCGAACATGCTCAAGTAAGTTATATTGGCCTTTCAACTTCAATACTTGGAAAGGTTAGAGTGCTGTGAAGGTTTTGAATTGACTAAGTAGTGAGGAAAGGGACTGGAACTATACACCGAGGCCCGCAACATGCTAACCCTTAACTGTGCATTTCATGATCTCAAGCAGCTAGTAAGTCTGCTTTAATCGCCTGGCACTCCTTCAGAAGACTTCATTTGACAGTTCTGATCTTTTCTAAGCTTTCTGGTCCCAAAAGTAACCGCTTCACCCTGAACACGCGGTTTTAGATTCAGGAATGACTGTCATACCAAACATGCACCACGGCCTAATATACCAATCGGCAGTTCATCAAGCCATTAAACAAATGAACCCTCCTCCTCCCTCCCCCCCCCCAAAGTTTTTTTTCGGGTAAAGAAAGTGTGAACAATTGGTGACGGTCCCTGCAAAATTGCATTATGCAAAAATGATGTACCACATCTTGACATTTCAGTGTTGCTATTTTTCACTTCGGAAGTTTGTTGCTGTTTATCCACATCCTTGGCTATTTGTTGCTTTTCAGGAAGGGCAGCATGCTCCTGAGGATCAATGTGGATCACGAGAGAGGCGGAATGACTGTTGACAAGGAATTCCTTCTTGACTTTGGCGAGGAGCCTGACGGCCCCTCCTTGGCTCACGAGATCCGCTACCCTGGCGGTGACTGTACATCTGACATTTGGGTTTGAGGCTGATAACTATGTAGGCCTCATGTTACAGGCACTTTTCTGGTTGAACTTGTGGAGTTTGTATCCAGTTGACGACCTAAAACCAAAGCAGGGTCAAGGTAGACACAGTTTGTATCACTAGCCAGACACTGTTCACCTGACTGATTGGTCTGAATGTGCTGATATTTTTCTGCTCAAAGTTAACCATGACAGCACCCAAAAAAAAAACATAAAAGGACCCTTGAGTTTCACAAAGCTGATCAACGGTTGCATTCTAGGAACCAGACATCCTATATAATGAGGCGCTGTGCCTGTGGTCCTTTGACCTTGCGCATGCGATCCATATCCGGAAACCAGACACTGTCTCCTTAGGGTGCCTGGTCCGGACATTTTGCCCAATTCGCAAATAAGTTCTGCGAAGAAATTCCAGGCAGCTGATTGATTTTCTGCTCTGAATGTTGATGTTATCACGCAAATCTATGTACGTGGCGCGTTGCAAGATCGCGTTGACTATGCATGTGCAACACATGCAACACCAGGGCATACATGCATGCATGTGTACAGCCGTAGCTTTTAGGTGCCTAGATTCTGATATCAAAGCGCGAAACTGTGACCCAAAAGTCCAAACAAGAAAGCCTAAGGTATGTGTGTGTCTGTGTGTCTGGGATAAACGTCGAGACGAGGGAAGGGGCCATGACCAGACTTGCCTGCAGGGTCCTCTGTCCTGCTGGTCATTTCCTTGCCCGATTTTCGTGCCTGCCCATGGCTTCTTTCCCACGATTTTGGCCTTTCGTCGAGTTTGTCTGGAACGTTGATCAGTGGCGCGAAGGCTTGGCTGCAAAATCTAAACCATGGCAGCGGACTTTGATCGATGCCCTAACCTGTAACCATTCGCCCACACGCGGCATACAAAAAACGCTTGGATTCGCGCCATTCGACCTGAAAGTGAGTTCAAGTAGTGGAGCAGTGAACACGAAGCTTTTCAAACACAGGTTCTATCAGCTAGATATATAATGTACGCACAACACTGATAAAATCTAAATGAAAATTTTGTGAGTTGTACATGTATACCGTTTACTGAAAGGCAGGAACTGAATGCTCTGCATACTTCCTCATGATACGTGCTTCGTGCTGATGAGTATCACTAGCGATAATAACATGCACGGATTATGAGCATCTACAAGTTTTCATCGAATGTGTTTTTTCTCCGTCCGGTCCCCATTTCTTCGATACATGTATATAAATGTATACAGCCTAATCCAGGCCTTGAGCTCAAGGAATCAACTCGATGTTTCGTGTCCAGGAGCCGAGCAGTTGCACGGTTAACGTTATTGAGGTACTGACCTAAACCGCTGTAAGAACAAGCAAATGAGCGAGAATAGCTAGAATAATTGTTTTGAGATTTAATTTAGAGCAGCCTTTCAGCTGCTCCAAACATACACTACTTTGTGAAGAACAATGTCTGTGAGTGTTGGACAAAATTAAGGACTGTGTGAAGAACAAGCAAATGAGCGAGAATAGCTAGAATAATTGTTTTGAGATTTAATTTAGAGCAGCCTTTCAGCCGCTCCAAACATACACTACTTTGTGAAGAACAATGTCTGTGAGTGTTGGACAAAATTAAGGACTGTGTGAAGGCTCCCCTCCAGCTGTGTATACAAATTATGTGCAAACGACACACAAGTACACTGATGTGTGCAAGAACAATAAAAAACAATTAACAGAAAAGCTACTGAGGTCAAAATGCCAAGTCCTTTGAGAAGAGTTAAAACAACCTCCAAGAAAACACGTATCTTCTCCGCCAATACATATCTTTCATTCTATTCAACGGTTGAACCTCGTGAATCCAACAGGACATTCTGTCTGCCTCTTCTCACAAGGCATAGCTAAGGAAAGACAAAACAAACCATTAAGGCAGAGGGGAAAGGATAAGCTGGAAAGAACACACAGCAATTCACAGCCCATTGTTGATGTTCCGAACCCTCCCCTCTCTCCTGTGAACGACAACACTATTGAGCAGAAACACAGACGAGAGACCGAGTGAAAGAAATCCTTCCCCGGGAGACCGTCGTTTTTATTCCTTTCTTTTTACTTTCTGCTAATCAGGAAGGAAAAATACTCTTCACTTCTGAACTATGGATGCAAAGTGTATGTTTGTCACATGACACGAAAAAGACAATTTATTTACGAAATCACTAATTCTTCCACATGATACTCATGTTGACTATCATACCATCTCAGAGCATGATGAAAACTGTGATAGCATCAAGATCGTCATACAGAGGCAATAGCCGCCGAATGCTAGAAAATTAAAAGCAATTCAAGACACCAGTTTCAGAGTAGTTGGCTGGCAAAAAAAAAGGAAGAAAAACCGCTTAACGCCTAAAGATGGTAGTTGTTCCACCCTGGTGGATAACCGTCTGAGTGCCTGGCATGGCGACATGAGCAGCGGGTGTTCTGTACATGGTGGTCTGAAGTCCGGGACGAACAATAGTTGTTGTTGTCACGCCACCACGAACCACGCTGACACCGGGAGTGATGACGGTCGGAGCACCGTAAACGGTCGGGCCACCAGCGACGACAACATTTGGAGTTTGAACAACATTGGTTGGGTACACCTGGAGGGGCAGAAAAAGAATATGGCGTTGGCTTTGAAAAAAGGGGAAAAAAAGAAACACATTACTATACATCATTATAAACAGTTTAGGATCTATATAAAGTTATGGACTTTTCCCACTGACACACATACTTTCCCAACTGTACTATTATTCACCCTTACTGACCGCTTTTAAGTGGCCTTTATCGGAAATAATGACCCCCTTTTTAAGACAAGTCGCAGCGGCAGTTTTCACCTGAGTGAGCTCCTTGCAGTCGAACTTCGCAAATCCAGCACAAGAGTTGATCGCCATATGGTTGAACGTGCTGTGCTTCATGTCTAGATGAACCACATGCTTTGCAAACTCGTCAGCATCCTTCTGACCAGTGCAGGGTTGGTACAGTTTCCCCAAGCCAAAATTCCAAACCTTTTCCAAACCTTTTTCCAGACCTTCTACAGATTTTCCAAACTTCAAGTTTTCCCTCAGATAGGGGTGACCTATAAAACTGACCTGTATGATATGCATGCTATGACAAATAGGAGACCGAGAATAGATTCAGTGGGGAAACCACAGCATCTACTAAAAGACAAGATGGAAAATTATGAGCTTCTGAAAAGTTTGAGCTCGTCGAGCAACTCCTCGACACCTTGGTCTTCTGCTTCCTATTCTTTCGCTGAACGCCGAAGTGCATTCGACTTAGACAGCAAAGACTTATCGCCCGAGTTCTCGGCCTCTTCAGCCAACTCATCATCTGACGAGTATAAAGCTGAAATGCTGGCCACCAGCCGCTTTCGCTTGAATTTCAAGCTGCCAATCTCATTTATCTCTCCCACGTTGGAGACATTGAACGTTTTTGAACATACAATACACCGAGCTCTCGATCGGGGGAACAAATCCGCAGCCAAGCAATCCTTGCACTTCGAATTGGTGAGCCATGTATTGAATCGGTGAGCCACGTTTCTGAAGAAAGAAAATAACACTTTCCTATGATTTCTAAAACGACAGACTGGCTTGGGACTGTGCTGATTGCCCACTGCAGCTGAGTGCTGAGGTTGAAGAAAGGAGTGGAAGCAAAAATAGCGGTCCTTTTATTACAAGGAAGAAGGCAGCAGGTCCAGGTTTGTCAATGGAAAAGTGTAGTGCGGATGATGAAAAATGTACGCATGTACTAGTTATTAGTTCACGTACAGTATTAGTTCACGTACAGATCAAGACTTGAGTTCAGCTTGAGTTGTCGTGACATGTCACCAAGTACAGGCCCAGTACAGTGCGGTGGTTTCAACACGCACATTCACGGGCCTCGACTGTACCATGCACGCATTTGGGCGTGACATCCTTACTTTCGAATTTGGGGTTCGGTCAAGATGCGATCAAATTCTCGCCGGATTTGAAACTATTCGAGGTTCGACGGGTTCGTTTAGGCCCTTGAAGAGATCATGAGTTGGTGATGCAGCGAGACATTTCTTTTCTTTGGAAGACCTAGCGACCTGGACCCTGACCTCGAACTCAATATGTGCTCTTTGAGTCGAATTTCCATACTTTTTCCAAACATCACGCTTCTTTGGGGCTTTTCCATACTTTTCCAGGTCTGGAAAACCAAAAAAATAAATTCCATACTTTTTCCAAACTTTCCAAAACCCGTACGAACCCTGCATTTAAAAAAAGTTTATTGTTTGCTGAACCATCCATTCCATATAATTCTCATCTGTTAAAGGGCGAGCGAGTTCTGCCTCGGGCAAACTATACCCGGCAGAACCGACAGAAAAACACCGCCGGAGATTCCTGATGCCGGCGGTGGTGACGGTGACCACGGAGATGAGAGGCGATAACTTCTGTCGTCATATCCCCCGTTTGACAGTGTAGACATTCCATTTCTGAAAGAACAAAATACATGCCATGACAATACGAAGACAATTGCAAAGAAAAGAACATACCATGAGACCACGAAGACAAATGCAAAAAAAAAAGAACAAGAAGGAGTAGAAGTAGTCGAAGTTCAACTCGATGTAAGGCGATGAAGAGCAAATTGCAGGTAGTCGAAGTTTCAACTCGAAGTAAGGCGACGAAGAGCAACTTGAAGGCTTGATTCTGAATTTTTTTCAGCGAGAACACCTCCTTTTATTCCATTCGAAATCGGTATGGCCACAATGTCGAAATCGTACCGCAAGGAAACATTCGACGTAGATCTACGCCAGAGTACGACTTCTTTAGAAAGTGTACGCAATTCGTGGGTAATGTACAGATGGGTAGAGTCGGGGGCCCAGTAGTCTCCCAGGCTCAGTAGTGTCCCACCTCCTTGAAATGTGGCTTCCCCTTGCCCAATTTTCCTTAAATTTTGCGAAGAGGAAGGTACCC